>CAAKHB010007662.1:0-20073 GCA_901007665.1 Aeoliscus strigatus
TTATAGATGCAGTGAGGGAGGACATGGAGGTAGTTGGAGTCAAAGTAGAGGATACAGAGAACAGGGAAAGATGGAAATTGATGATTCGCTGTGGCAACCCCTGAAGAGGGACCAGCCGAAAGAAGAAGAAGAAGAAGAATACATGGATCTTAGTCAGATTTGACCTTTCCATTACTTTTATCCACATATGACAGCACTGTGTAATGCAATTGAGAAAATTGACTTTTCAGAGCAAGCTGAGCTCAAAAGTGACAAGTACAGTATAACTTTAGAGCACTGCAAGGAATACACTTCCAAACATATTTTCCCTCATATTCATGAGTATATACATGGATCAAATTTGACCTTCCCCATTACTTTAATTAATTTAGGACAGCACTGTGTAGTGCTTGGTATGCAGGCACTTAGATAGATAGAAGATACAATGCAGTGAACAGGCCTCTGTTGTGAATTTACTCGTTTCATGTTCAACACAAATTATTTTCATCTACACATATTATTTTCCATTACACTCCCACCTTTTGATCATATTTGATCAATATTCACAATTGATTTATCATCAATAAACACAATGTCAAATGTTTCGAGTGAAAACGTCATAACATGCTGGAGAAACTGGCTGTTTTTTCGGAGGAAAGACTCCTTTTTGTTTCTGTCTTAACGAAAGAGCGTATAAGCTCTATATATAGCATAAAAATCAAAATACATCAGAATGCAGGAGAAGATTACCAAAATACAACTAAACTTAATGAACATAAAAAAATAACACTTATCAACATTGTCATCACTGGACCACAGAAACTTGGCAACTTGGAAACTTGTTTGTGGAGGGCAGTGTTACTGCGCTCACGTGGGAAATCAGCGCTCCGCCTCACACGTGACATCCTCTGTGATTCTCATCAATTGAAGTTACGCTGTCTCCAGTGGCTTGGAGATGACGTTCTTGCAGGCTGATGTGGATCCAAGTGTCCCTTTCTGCAATCTTGATGGTGGTGTGTGTTGTGAGGAGGACATGGAATTGACCTTGCCACCGCTTCGTCTTCCACGATTTCCTCCTATGGTCCTTCACCAGCACGTAGTCGCCTGGTTGCAGATTGTGGAGTGGTCCAGTGGCCGGAGCAGGGAGGGCTGCTGCTACCTGTCGTCGGATTTCATATAAGCGAGAAGATGAGAAGAGCAGCAGGCTAATACATTGTGCTCACAGAGAGCCGTATGCGGGGGTGGCGCCTTTGGGGGCTCCACCTATCTGCGGTGGAGCTGCAAAGAGAAATTCATAAGGGCTGAGATTAGTTTGTTCTTTCTTCCTCATTCTTATGTACTTCAGAACCAACGGGAGCACTTTAGTCCAGGGGAGCGGAGTGTCTGCACAACACTTTGCCAGTTTGGCTTTGAGTGTGCCATTTTCTCATTCTATAGCTGACAGGATGGTATGGGCAATATTTTCTGAGGTTTATGTTCAGGAATTTACAAAGTTGTGAGCTAGCCTCATTAGCAAAGTGGGTACCATTGTCGCTTGATATTTTTGACGGCACGCCTTACAGAGGAAAGATCTCTCATAACAGTGCCTTTGCCATTTTGGGAGGAGAGGAGAATGGCCTCTAGGAGTGTAGCTACCACTTTGTGGTTCAAAATAGGTTTGCCATCAGATATGAGGAAGTTTCTATGTTTCCAGATTGCGCCAAAATCTTGAACGACCCCAAAAGCATAGCATGAATCAGTGTAGATGGTGACTCAACAATGGTGGGGAGTTTACAAGCTTCGGTGAGCGTGACAAGTTGTGTGTGTCAGTGTCAATGTGTGGTGTGTGTGTGTGTCTCTTCCCTCCATAGCAGCTGCAGGACGTGTATGGTCGGCTGTCTCGTCTCCACTGTCCAACCTTACCTCAGCTGGCTGGCACCTCATGTGCAGGGCCCTGTTTGAGATCACGTGGGTTGCCACGGGGAAAAGGACGTCTACGTGATGGTGGACGACGTCTTCGGAGGCAGTTCGTGACCAGTGATCAAGAGACCCACAGTTCCAGCAGCTTTCAAAGTCATCGAGAGACCTGTTGATTCTGGAGAATGGAGTGGGCCCCACATGGGGCCCACGTGAGCACATGTTTGAGTTCTAGTGTGGTGGGGCTGAAATCTCTGCAGAATATGATGACTGCATCTGCATAAATGGGGCCTCCGGTCGAGATGGATGGAAGATTAGCAGCAGCTGCTTGTGGAATTTGCCTCCTTTCATTCAAGTACAGAGGATAAAACTGCCCCAATATAGTCTTTCGTTTGGTACAAAGAGTAAAACCTGTGTATGAGATACACATCCAAGTATATTTGTTCTTCTCTGGCACTGATTTATTTTGAAAGAAAACAAAGGCTAAGTTGAACAAATGTGCGGCACAAACTTGAAGAATTCTGTAGGAACACGGGTACAGAGCTCTGGCAACAGAAAAAGTAGTGCTCAGGGAAAAATGTTTGAAGGAAAGGATAGAATGCTCTGATGGAAGGGATGCTCCTAGATAGGAAGTGTTGCTCAAAGGACAGAGGGTGTGTTCCCTTTTCATTATGGGAAACGGCGGGTTCAGGTAACTCATCGCTATGCATGAATTGGTCAAGCTAATGTCCAATCACACCTAAAGTAACAAGTTAGAGAAGGAGATACTAGTTGTAATTTATGACTGGTGGGCTCCGTGCCTCTACTAGCCCCCAGGAGACACACATCTGTGGTCTGGAGCCAATGATTAATCTTTTGTATTAATGTTCTCCAAACACCATGACCCAGTGTACAAATTCTTGTAAACTACTAGCACAGAATGTATCGTGAGGTTAAAGACTAGGTATCCTAGTATAACTAACTAAACATCATTACTTATCTAACGATGAGAAAGAATCAGGATCTGTAAGAAGATGACATATTAAATGGTTCAAGCATACTAGAATGAACATTGTGAAAAGACATATTGTACTGTACTAAGGCATTACAGTACGTCACCAGAAAAGGGGACATTGTTGAACAGTGAACATCAAAACGTCCATGATTCTAATATCAAATGTTCTTATACAAGTATATAACAACAATAAATAATGACAATAATGAAACAAAGGGATCTCAGAGTCTCATTCCTGCTCAGGAATGCAGGAAAAGGTCTGGAGTTCAGTTTGGATCCCAAAGAAGAGAGTGGGGGAGTTTGAGGTTTGGGTCTTTGTCATAAACAGAGTCATAAACTGTGGATGGGAGGAAGATTCTCCTCCTGGCAAGGTGTTTGTCTTGTGTCAGTAGTGATATCTTTATGGTGTGATGCACAGAGCACTTAGAGGAAGGAGGCCAATTCAAGATGGCTCTTGGTGCCATCTTGATAAGGAGAAGTCAGCAGGGGTCATTCATGCTGGTGTGACCTCAGATGGGGTGATTCATGAGTGGTAAGAAAGGAATGTGGAGGAATAATACCAAGCGGGGTGTCCGCTACATATTAAATTGATTCATTGTGGATGTATTGAATTGATTCACTGTGAATGCATTGATTCATTATGGATGTATTGAATCACTGTGGATGTATTGAATTTATTCACTGTGGATCTATTGAATTTATTCACTTTGGATGTATTGAATTGATTCACTGTGGATGGATTGATTGATTCACTGTGGATGCACTGCCAACCACCACTATTGAAGGTTGGTGGTTGTGGACAGGGGTCCTCACAGGTAGGTAGGTTGTTTAGAGTGGTTCTCACAGGTTGATGGTTGTGGAGAGGGGTCCTCACAGTTTGGTGGTTGCTTAGAGGGGTCTTCACAGGTTGGTGGTGTGGTTACGATCACACTCTCTTTGTGCTGCCATTGTAACTTTTCTCAGGGAGTGGGGGTGGTTGTGATGCCACTGCTGCTGTTTAAAGGAACAGACGGATGTGACTCTGCTATGTCACTTTCAGTACCAGTGTAATGGAAATGTGTGATATGACTAGTAGCATAGCAGGAAGTGCCTTATGACCTTATGACCTGTAGATGACCTAGTTAGAACATACATAGACAATGCATTATTCAACAATGTTTTATGGCTGAACACTCATTCCAGTAGAGCTTTGTTCAATAGTAATCATTTGGATGTTTGGACTCATGGGAGACTGTCTCATGATCATAAAGGATTACTGCTTTGAACATAAGCTAATTAACTAACAATAGAGACCTGTTTGCTGCATATTATCTTCCTAGGGGCAGTGTGACCTTCCTGAGATACAGCCACAAAGCACCTTTTCTCATGCCAATTATACGCGTTCTCACACCACCCTTCTCTGCTCTCTTCTCGGAGCATAAGAGAGTGCTCAACATCTTCTGAGGCGCGCACTCCTACAGATAGCTTGCTCTCTGTATGACCTGTGTCTTGAAGCTGCTTCAATAAATACAAAACACTCACTTCTGCTGAGACAATTTTATTTCTCCAAAGTCGGACAGAGACCACAAGATTTCCAAGACACCAGCTTGGCTCACTTGGAACCTCGACAGAGGTGGTAGAAAAAAAAGTATCTGATACCAGGTACTATCATCAGTGGAAATGCAATGCAAAAAAGCCAGGTAGAGCCACGCCATGTCGAGTCGAGCTGGAACAGTGTAGTGGAAAAGCACCATTTGTGACAGAAACATGGCTGCCAATGGCCTCTGCGAGAACCAGGGACACAACAGCACAACTGGGATAAAGTGGGATTTGAACTGCGAACCTTCCATTTACTGGACAACTTGTTCAACTCCCTGAGCTAATAGCAAAATATTTTAACTTTACCGTCCGTCTACTGCCACGGAATTCACTACAAGACGTGAAATTTCACTTTTCAATGCAAAAGGATAACAGGATATTAATCTTTTAATATCTTTTTACATATTGCTGATATCACTATATAATACAGACTTATATATTTCTTATGTTGAATTTTATTTACTGCAACAATATGAAATCACCATTCAAGTTAAAGAACCACGTTGTTTGAGAATATGAGACTTTTTTAACAAAGCTTTTTTTTGTGGAATACCTGATGTACCTTAGCCTCACTCACCTTAGACTCTGACTCAAGCGGCCCCCAGATAAAGTTTGAGAACCCTGTCTTAGTGTCTTTGAGGCAGGAATTAAGTTGCCTAGCTAACTGATTTCATCAGGTTCAATGGATAGATATGCATCATAATGATTTCAGGTGATGGAGTGTTTCCAAAGGAGATTGATAGGGAATTTATATGTTATCATCTGTGTTTGTGTTTGTGTTTGTTATGCCATGTATTGTGCTTAGGCCTCACTGCTTAAGACATAATCATCGTCTGGCTTAAACCATTCCCTCCAGGATAGTGTTACCTTGTGCCTCACTATCTTGTACAAAACGTTAACGCCTACTGAACAATTAAAGATGCCTATTCGGAAGGAGGCTTCGGAGTTTCTCTGAGACAGCCCTGAGCTGTATTTAGACCAACTCTCCTTCTGCAGAAGCTCAGAATACTTCAAGTCCTGTCGCTTGTGTGGTTCTTTATTAAGTGTCTCAGAGGGACGAAAACCCTGACAGAGATCATTAATGGTACACATTTACATAGTGAATAAAAATGGTCTAAGCACAGAACCGTAGGGTACTCTGGCTAAAGTGGTGTATACTGTGTTGACCCTTCTAATTAGGTGTTCCAGCCTATCTAATAGCATAGGATGGTCAGTGGTATCAAATGTGGTGATCAAACAGAGATCAAACAGAGCAAGCAGAGTCAAGGCCTCTATTTGAAGCCACCAGAAAGTCACTTGTAACTTTTGCCACTTCTGTCTCTGCTCTTAATCCTGACAGTTTTTTTAATCATTTCATATTTAAAAATGTCACACAGTCACTATAAAGGGGGGTTTGACATTGCTCTAAAATGTTTTTTGGAGGAGAGGTTCAATATCGGCTAATACAATTACTACACTGAAGAAACCTTTTGCGAATGATGCATTGAATAGTGATGGGTGTTGGAAGAAAATTCTCAAGACCCAGTGTTTGCTGTGGTGGTGGTGGTTTAATGGTAATCTGGAAAACGGTGAGCCTTCTGACACAGAAACGTACCAGACCAAACATGCCAGAAACGTACCGAGGCTCAGAAGCAATTCGACACACATCTCCATAGTGACACCTTAGGCCAATTTTGTGAACTGCAGTTGTGATGTCACAGAACTGCTTCCAATATGGACACTTGGATTGTGCGCAGTGTTGAAATGATGTAGCCTCTCTTGAACATTTCTTGACTGCAGATGATTGAAAGCAAATTGCAAGCCTATTAAGCAATGAACACATGTTCACATGTACATTTTTCTGCTGTTTTTGTGGGTTTTTTTTTACCCAGATCTTCCTCTACCTTGGAAAAAAAATCATTTGCATGGCACACTTGTTGAAACATTTTCTTGCCATACTGCACAGATGGGGGGCAAGCTAAAATCTTAGAAACTTGATTTTCATGAGCTATGCCATATTCATCAAAATCAGAACACACTACAAATCACTTATCAAAAATGTCATCAGTAAGTCAAATAGTTTTTTTTAAAAATCATTGGCAACCTTATTATTACAGATCGATAGATATAGATAGCACTAGGCACCCAAAGATGCTTTACAGTGGATTCAAATATAAAGTACTCAATTCCAGTTCATAGTGGGACACAATTCTTTATACAATGACATAATTCATTAGACTCAAGAGCTTTAATTAAAACAAACACAAACACACAGGTTGACATATTCTTATATTGTGGTGACAGCAGACCACACTGAGTTCAATGAATGTCCATCATCACTCTGTCTATTTACACTACTGACTCTCTGAACAAACATCTTCAGGACTTTATGTAACTGAGGAGCTCGTCTTTGTCCATCTGATAACTACTTCTCTTCCAGATGTCTCGAAGCTTCTGCAAGGTGGTACCTATCTCCTTGCCAGAGGTGATCCCCATCTTCCTCAGGTCATGACCACTGACAGGGAAGCGAGGGACAGACCAGCTGCAGAGTTGTTTCAGTAGCTTTTCCTCACCTTGATACTTCAGCAGCTCGCACACTTTACTCTGAGATTCCACGTCCCGACTCTGAAAAGACATTATTGCACCGGTGGAAACCCTAGGTTAAACATGTGTTTTCACTGTCACTTCAGGGCCAGGCAGATATGGTTTTCACACTGAACCAACTGAAACACGGTAAGTGAAGCTAAAACTAGTGTCACATTCACCGATTCGTGAAGTCTAATAATGAAAAAGCAAATAAAAACATAGCTTCTGCCCAACAGGATAATAGATATTTATTATTTACAAAAAGGACAAGCTGATGGTTCTGGGTATTTTTATATCCCATGTCAAAGAGAGCAGAGATTAACTTCATGAACTTGAGCAGAGATTAACTTCATGAACTTCAGCAAACTGGAGCCGGTGTGGAAACTTACATCGATGATAAAGTCAGTGAAAGGTTTGCAGCTCTCCGGCTCATCGTTGCTCTTGCAAAGCTGCCGTCTGTATTTGACCATGAACAGAGCCAAATTCTTCTCGTCCCTGGACACCTTCAGCCGGGTGTCCATCTTATCCAGCTCCTCTGGACAGTGGAAAAGAGCTGCCATGACAGTCATGGCTTTGGGAGAGTGCCCTTTGGCATTCTGCCACACTCGCTTCATCTCCTCAACATTGCCATCTGGAGGTAAACCTGAGAAGGAACACAAACAGGCAGGATTTGTAACACATATGTCGACAGGTACAAACACCATACAGCCTTTAAAATCCTTTACATCCAAATTCAAGTACATTCAAATGTAGCAAGTTGTGTCAAAAAAGCGGCAATTTACACATGTAACAAACCCACTAAGGGCTTTAAGAGTTACCAGAGACATCACACAGTGGGCTGAATAAGGATGTCTGTAGGAGTTTATATAGGAGACTATATGACAGAGGGACTGAAATAAATGAGGAGGGATGGACGAGAATAGGTGGAAATTCAGAGGGAAGTTTACCCGACATAAGTTAATACATAGATTCTACTTCACCCCCTCTAGACTCCACAGGGTGGGTCTATTACCTGAAAATCTCTGTTGGAAATGTGGAACAAATGCAGGGAGATTCCTACATGTGTTATGGGAATGTAGTGTGACACAACCATCCTGGATAAATAGAAGAGAACACCTGGGGAGGTCTCTGGAGATAGAGACCCCCATCTCACCAAGATTATCCTTACTGGGTGACAACCACAACCACAAATAATGGGAGTGTCCAAACATGACTTTACAGTTATAAAGGTCGGGATGGTCACAGCAGCCTGGAATATCCTCAGGTTATGGAAAAGTACATCCCCACCAGATTATAAATGGGGGGAGAGAGAGAGAGAGAGATGGAGAGAGAGAGAGAGAGAGATTTGATATTTGACAGAAATAAGCTCATACGAACAGTTGGTGGCGAGAGTGAATGACAACGGCTCAGGAGAGAGGGCGGCTTGGGACTGTTTCTGTATAAGGGTTTGTAAGTCTGAAAGTGTAAAATAAAAACTTAAGAAAAATAAAATCTATCAGAAGAGTACATTCCATGGACTCCTCCCCCTGCAACCTCATTGCCAGAAAAGAATAATGTAACACTGCTTTTCGCAAAAAAAGACAGAATGTTCTCCTTTCTTACCAATGTACTGGGCTAGCTCCAAGCTGTACATCAGCTCCAACAGATGATCAGCATGGTTCCCAACCACCATCTTCTTCAGTTCCATCCAAATCCTTTCCCCTGATATAGATGCGAGTCCACGGCCATTTTCTCTAATGGCAGCGAGTGTTTGAGAATCATGCTGATCTGGCCTCAAAGCCACCCTTCCATAGAACCTGGAGAGACATTGGGGTCGACATGATTTCATGTAATTCTTCTTTTTCATTTTGCAGAGAGACAAAGACCACAGTGTTCAAATGTAAGAGAAACCAAACCTGAAATAGCGCAGTATTCTGAGGTAGTCCTCTCTAATTCTTTGTTCTGCACTGCCAACAAACCGAACCGTGCAGTTCTGTAGGTCTTCATATCCTTTGAAATAATCATACAAAGTACCATCGAGACCTGCAAGAAGGAAACACGTCAAGGAAAATGAGTACAATGACTGAGCATTAATCCTGGGTGAACTGTAAGGACAAGTAAAATCAGTGCTACCTAAAAACATGGAATTGATGGTGAGATCTCTCCTCTCTGCGTCTTTTTGCCAGTCGGTGGTGAACTCCACTTCAGCATGACGCCCATCTGTCTCAACATCTAACCGCAATGTGGTCACCTCAAAGTTCTCGTTGTGAAGCTACAGAGGGAAATATAAATTAGAGAAAAGCAACACAGACTTCTGAGAACTTCCCAGAACTTCTCTCTTATCTTGATCTTGCCATAATAACTTGTTCACAGTCTACCCCTGTCCCTTACGTTTCAGAGGGGACAGTGTCCACTGACAGGTTGGACGTTTCTCTGCTCACATTGTCCATTAGAGTACAATGCAGCCTCTGTGTTTGGGTAAGACTGTTTGCAGACCACCAGCACCCTGGCTCAACATTGACGTCTTTCCTTCACAACCTCAGACTGACCTGGCTATTTTGCACTGGAACTAGAACCTGGCACTTTTTTAGTACCGCAAGCGAGGTTCCAAGCGAACTGAGTCGATACTAAAACATGACGTCAACCTACTGCTGGCCTCTGATTGGTCACTAAAGAGAGAGGGACGTCCCAAGTACTCGTGTCAACACAAGAATCTACTGGCAATAGTGCTCCCGTTGTTTATTACTGGTCTCCTGCTCAGTGAACTGACATTCAGTCAAACTGACCCCTCCTCACTGAATGAAATCTTCTTCCCATATATCAGGACACACAGGAATTTATCCATTAACATCCTCACCAAATCTCACAACCAACCAACATATGGGTTCAGACCGACAGTTTCTCTTACCCTGGCAGTAATGGTCCCATGCTTCTCTCCTTTATTGTTGATCATCCTGATCCCTGCAGTTTGGAACATATGCTTCATCTCATCTGGAGTAGCTGTGGTGGCAAAGTCCACGTCCTCCGGCTGCTTTCCAGACAGCAAATCCCGTACAGCACCTCCAGCTATTCTCAACTCATGATGGTGTCTCTGAAATACCTCTAACAAGACAAGAGAGCAATTTGGTAAATGTTTAAGGATCACAATCATTCTCAATTAGTTTAAATCAGCGGACATTTTTATAGTGTTGCACCTAACACAACAGACATTGACGCCATGCACAAAACGATCACTAGTATTTATATGCTAAGTGTCAAACTAATGCTAACGTACCCTCAGTGTAAACGTGTTTTCCCACTGGGAAACAAAGAACCATCATCAGTGGTTTAGACTGGAGTTTTTACTTTGCTGCTGCAGTTTGTTTTCCCTACAAATGAAAGGCTACTTGTCATAGGAATATTCTTAAAGAACTCAACTGGTGTGTCTTGAATATGAGATATATGTCTCCAACCGATGGTCATTACTTAGGGCAACCAGCAGGGGTCCGTGCTGGGCACTAGGTAGTTCATGATGTACTATATACATGATACACTGAAAATGTACGAGGTAAACTGTCAATAGCCATTTTGTATTAATGGAAGCAGGGCAAGTTGTGAAAAATCATTCCACCTTGTGTTTTCACAGCTTTTACCATATTTAAGTGACTGTGCAGAGGTCTGGGGTAATCAGCAAAAAAACAAAATCACTGATATCTGGATAACATTGACCCATGATTCTTCTGACCTTGTGGAATTTGAAGCAGCATACAAATATGTAAAGAAATAACCTACCAGCAACAAATATTCACATGTTTTCACATATTCAAATTATTTAAGACCAGAGTTGCATTGTCTGGAGAAAACTGTATTTCTAAATAGCAAATGCAAGTTCAAGTAAAAAAACAAAACAAATCATGTTTTTAAATCTGGAGATAAACGGACCATTTAAATGTGGAGTTCAAGCTATGTCCACACATACCACTCATGTTGACATGTCATTGCTTTTCGTTATATATTCGTTTTTACTTCAATTGATTTGTCTTTTTGTGTGTTGAGGCTTTCCTGTCAACGTGCTCCTTTGTATTTAGTTTGCTATGCTGTACGTTTATTATTAACTTTCTACTTGTTGGAAATAAATATTTGAAGGTAAAAACAACCCTACAGGGTTCACTAATATCTTTAATTCACAGCTCGTCAATAATCATGTCACTTTAAAACTCCATAGAGTTTGTGGGTCACATTGGAAGAAGCATCTCACCTGCTAGCTCGGTCAGTCCGTCAGTGAAAAGACACTGGAATTCACTGGTCTTCAGCTTCATGGTGAAGAGACTTCTCCAACAGAAACCTGTCCTACCAATCACCCCACGACTCAACACTCTGCTCCACATCTGTCAAACACAAAGCATCATCTGCGCCTGCTGCTTATGGATGGTGTCGTCCAGCTGCTAAAGATACCGGGTCAGGCTACATGCTAAGCGGGGACTCATCGCCGTGTCAACACCGGCTATACGAGCAACAGCAACGGCCAACGCGAGTACGTGCTGACGGTGACATGTCAGTGAAGTGGAGGAAAGACATGAAGCACGAGCCTGTCACTTTGCCCTCACGGAGCTGCGCAGAAAGTGTGTGTCGCAGCAGCCCGCGTGAGCTCACTTACCGATCACATGCGATGACGTCACGCGTCCTGGGCGGGCTTTAACGTCACAAATCTCGCGGGATTCTTCTTCGTCTTCTATTTGTTTAATGGCGGTTGGCAAACAACTATTTGGTGCATTACTGCCATCTAGAGTGTGGCTCAGCATGTTCTATCCACCCTCTCTAATTAACTAGATTTTATAAATAAATTAAAAATAAGACTTCTTCTTCTTCTTCTTCTTCTTCTTCTTCTTCTTCTTCTTCTTCTTCTTCTTCTTCTTCTTATTATTATTATTATTATTATTATTATTATTATTATTATTATTATTATTATTATTTTCTTGTAACATGGTTCTGAGGTCAAATGGTATCTTGTTGCTTGTGAGTTTTCTTATCCAGCTCTGTCTTCCTGCTTCGTATCCCTGACGTTGCATCATGACAGGTTCTGTGCAGTATGTCCAAACCTGAGTCTTCTATTATCATTTCTCATGTCTTCCAGTTTTTTGGGTATATTGTAGAACCACCGTCCTGTCGTCTCTTCCTCCCATTGTTTTTGCCACCTACTCCTTAGTCTTTGTTTGATAATGTTTTCAATTTCTGATTTACGGATGCTTACTGCTAAGTCCACCTCCCTTTTCTTTGTTGCCTCCTTCGCAGACTTATCTGCCGCCTCATTCCCTTTCACCCCAATGTGTGTGGGCACCCATAGAAACACCACTGTGACCCCATCCTTTGAATTGTGTGTAGTGTTTGTAGTATCTCAATCAATATATCTGGTCTGCTGTGTGAGTGACTGTACTATAGACTACTAAGTGCTGAACTTGAATCTGAACAAATAACTCCTCTGAGGGGTCTTACTTCCTCAACCCACCGAACTGCTAAAAGAATTGTCATAATTTCTCGTGTGTACACAGAAACTTCCCCAGTGATCCTTTTCCCAACCGTTACCTGAAATTCAGGAACAATAAAAGTCACTCCTGCCCTTTCTGTTTGTTTTTAATGCATCTGTATACAGTTGAACAAAAAACTTGTATTTTTCCATATTTGCCTGTACATTCTGCACATTATACCCCGACTGTCTCTCATCTCCTGGGATTCCCAGCTAGCCAGCTAGATAAATACTTTTATTGATCTCCAGGAGAAATCCACAATTACTTGACGTTAATAAAAATAATTGGAATTCTAATAAACTCCGTCTATGTCTGTACACACATGCACAGAGACATGTTTGGTAAATAGCTATAACAGATACAGTATGTGAGCGGTGAACTGATCGTTTTTGCCTGTTTCATGACACCAGATCTGTCATATAAAAGCAATTTCAAAACCATCCAGCAGATGTCACCATTTCGTCAAATACATCCCATCACTGGTACGTCACGCTCAGTGGGCGGGCTTTAACGTCACAATCTCGCGGTATTCGTTACGCGGATCGTAGATTATTGGAGTCAGGACAGTACCGGGGAGAGATGGCGAAAGTAGAGCTGACGCCGCTCAGATCGTGGGAGGACTTCTTCCCCGGCTCGGACAGGTTCGCCAAACCAGACGTGAAAGATCTAGCGAAGTGGAATAATAGAGTTCTTAGCAACTTGCTGTATTATCAAACCAACTATCTGGCACTAACCGTGGCTGTGTTTCTGGTTGTCGGGTAAGTAGCGTGTGTTTACACCGGAGCAGCTGTTCATTTGTCGATGATCCGAATGACACCATCTGTCAAGCCGTCCCTCATCGTTTCTGTCGGAATGTAGTTCAGTATATTCTGCATCAAAGAGCCACAGATGGTCAGGGCTGAAGGAGAGGCACGGTGCCACCTGCGTCTTACTGCTACTCTCCCCCAGTGCCTGTTGTTATCAGTAATGTCAACTTTTGCAATGCAACGCGGGCAGCAAAGACTTCCTTCCTCAGATCGTCACATTTGAATAGACAAGAAATCATTTTTTGGAAGGAGTCGCTTGCTGAGCATACCTGAACTGTCTGCAAAGTGCTTCAAGTCCATACGAGGAAGAATAAGGGCTGAGAAAACTAACATGAGCGTTTTCCAGATGTGCTCTGTCCCCTTGGAGCTCAGGTCACTGAACAAATTGACCACTCTAACAGAAACCCAACATTCACACGTGCAGCTCTTTGGAACAACTTTTCGTGATGGCCTTCTGCCTTGAACAGAGGGGTTGAAACAAAGAAAGCGACACAGAGACAGGTAAAGAGGTCGAGGGGAAAGATGATGTGGTGTTGCTATGCTTGTGAAGTTCCATAACCCTGACGTGGAGTCAGCTGTTCGTCCCCTGATAACAGACCTGAGGTAACAGCAGCTTACTTGGCTGTCACCAAATCCATGGGGGCAAAGTCTACGACTGGATATCTTCTGAGTTTTTGCCAACATGTCTGGACACTGACACATTATGGTCAGTATGATCTGCTTCTTCCATTGAATTGGCGTGAGGCCGATATGGAAGCACTTGTTGCCCTTATAAACATTAGATACTCAGGTTAAACATTATACTCTTAGCCGCGGTGCCAACCTGCTAGAAACTTCTTGAGCATCTCATTGCAATATGGCCATTTTCCTCTACCTGTTATCTCCATATCTGGAGATCTTCCACTGATGCTATCATAAAAATCAACTAGGTAGTGATCCCCCCTTTTAATCTGTCTTGATATTTTTTGCACCACTGCAAAAGATGACTCGAGCTCAATTATCCTCAGACCACTGCCGTCGGTTGGTGGACATTTAACCTGTATGACAATATCCTGATGGGTTCAATTTCCAAATCTTTTTCCCATTTAAGTCTAAAAGAGTCTAAATGGGTTCTCACTTCATACTTCATCGTATAAAATACAAAGAAAGAGAGCTGAAAAATTGCAACGTATGAATATTACATTTTCTCAGTGGTTCAAGGGATACAAATCTGTTTTCTCTGTATAATTGAATGTGATTTTTTGTTTTTTTGACTATTACAGGTGGGACGAATGTATTATCTTGTCAATGGTACAGCAAACCAGCTCTGTAAGACTCTTCAAAGAATTCTTTGACATTCGCTGGAAAAGATCAGAGACAACTTCTTCTAACAGAAGTAAATTAACTCAATCTTGTACAAGGAGAATGTCAGTGAAAGACGATGGATAGAGATGGATAGAGTTACAATGTGCTCAGTCTTTTATACAGATGTGGGTGTGATTATCAGTGTTCTATTATTACAAGAAAATGTGCTGCGTATGAACGTGCTACGTCTTCTACACACCAACAAGACAGTATGTTTTGTGAAAGAAAATAAGGATGAGTAAGTGGCAACAGTGGAATCATTAATCATTACTAAGGCAAACAAATTCTCATAACAAAGACTGAAGGAAGTCTCCACTGAATGGGTAACAAGTGGATTGGATGCGGAAATAGCCTGAAAGGATAGTTTTACAACATAGGAAATTCAATTCAAACAGGTCTTTTCCAACTAGGTCAAGTCTTTGAGGTAATAATGCAATAAACACAAACAGAAGAGTGCTGAGTTTCAAGTTTTCGTCCAGTACAGAATTGGAAAAATGTAGAAGTGTGAGGTGAAATCAGCATCATGCTTCAACCTGGAACAGAAGATTTTCTTTCTGAAACATCGTCACCGTTCAGCATTGTAATTGAGGGTCCAGTGAGAAGCGATGTAAATTAAAACTGACTTACAATCAAGTAACTGTAGATTCAATATGTGCGATAATCATTCCTGGTGTTTTGGTTTGGACAGATCTCCATGTATAAATACTTGCAAATTCCTGTCAAGTGAACACATTAGCAGTTGCAAAACTAATTTTGTTTTGTGTTCATCACATTATAGAAATAGTTTGTATATGTCAAGGTCAAGGGAGAAAAGACATCTGCTAGTAGTCCACGTCTAGTGTCCTATCGTTGACCACTAGCTGGAGCCAGCGACCACAGTGGTGCTTCAGTGTGTCTGCTCTGTCTCGTGTCGTTTCCCCTGCAGTCTCCTGAACCCTCTGGGAATGCTCACAGCCATAGCTGTGGTACTGGGAGTTTTTTGGGGTTTCCTCTGGGCCGGCGAAAACCGAGCAGCTATCAACAACTTCAAGAGGCAGAAGCCCACAGCGTTTGTGATCGCTGTCATGGTCGCCAGCTACGTCTTAATATCCATGCTGGGGAGTGTCATGGTGTTCATGACAGCAGTCACGCTCCCTCTAACTTGTAAGTTCATCGTGAGGATATTCCACTGTTAATGGTGCTGGGGTGATTGATTGGGTGATCAGTTCATTTTGATGAAGGAAAAAATACACCACAACTTACTGATTTATCCATGAATCACTATGTTTTTTAGTGGACACTAAGGAACGTGTTTTATTAAAAATGATAATAATGAACATTTCTTGTATAATTATCATTGACATGAAGCGTCTTTAACACGTTCATAACCCTTTGCCTTTCAGTGGTGTTTGCACATTCTTCATTTCGTCTCCGCAACTTGAAGAATAAACTGGAGAACAAAATCGAGTGTGCTGGACTAAAGAGGTCGCCAATGGGGATATTGCTGGAAGTTCTGGGTCAGCAAGAAGAGAACATCCAAAAGATTCAGAGCTTTCTAGAGGGAAAGCTGAAGGAGTGACTGGACCTACGTGACGAGGCGCATGCTTGACTTTCTCAAGACTGTAACAGAAGTATGAATGCCAAACCTAAAGTTGTTGTTCCACCTCACCCCTCCCAGAGCCTGTTTGGGCACTTGTCTCCAAGAGCAATGAGGACTTCTCAGGGCAGCCTTACACCTCTGCTATGCAGCTATGACACCAAGCCCGCTGCAGATTCTAGGTAAAAGATGGGTGTCAGAAGCATCCGTCCTGGGACCTCACGGTCGCCTGAACCTGAAACAAGTGCAAGCACTGCTGCAAAGAAGACCGAAAGGTCGTATCGTGACTGTCGTATCGTGACTGTTACTTAATTGTTACTGACATTGATGAAATGTAGAAGGAACGTGAGTAGAAACCAACCAACCAACCATGTGTTCTTGCAAATAAAAAGATCCAGATTAAAAAAAAAAAAAGAAAGAGCTGCTTTGTCTTCAGCTGTGGTACCAGTATGAGTCAGGTCACCCCCCCAGCCAGCGGTGTCCACACTGTGGAGCACTGAGTGGATTCGTCTGCTGTCATTCACCTCCAAACTGGAGCTGGAATCTGTGTCACCTTGCGGCAGACAACACAAAGCCATCGAACATGACGATGATGAGTTTATTTTGGACGTTTCAGCTAATTGGTTTGGTTCTAAACTAGACATTAGGTGACCTGAAGCAGAGCTTCTAACGTCCTTCTGCCCTTATCCAATGGACGTGGTGCAAGCATTTGTCCATGAATTCTTGTAGATTCACTATATATATACACCCTTTTATACAGATGTTTCATTAGTCCTCGCTTTTAATTTTTAAAAACAAATCCTGCTATGAATTTTGAACTTGATTTGTGCAGAGTAATTTTTTTTCTTAACATTGCTTTAACTCCGGGTTTCCTTCACTGAAGTACACATGGTTATCCTCTAAAACTCGTAGTGGTGTGTTATCCTCTCAGCTAATCTTCCAACTTGTGACTTGCTCTGAACTCCATTCCACGTTGTACAACTATCGCCACACGAGTAAAGTCATGTCTGCGGGCACAGTGGACCCTTGTTCTTGCTTTCCCAGCTGCTGCGAGGATCCTCCAACACGTGTGCCTGCCTGCAACACACTCAACAGGTGTCGCTCTGGTGTTTTCCCCTCAGGAAGTGGTCCGACACATTACACCTAGCACTCACACTTCCTGTTTTTTGTGTGTAGAAATGTCTCAAAATGCAACACAGGTTGACGGTTGGGTCACGAAAACAAACCCATCTGGTTCTGTGGTATAATCTGACACCACACACGAGCTATAAATTCATCCATTACTGGAGGCAAATTCAAGTTTTATGATCACATTAAGTTACATCTGCTATTTTTTGTATCAGAAACAATGAGTATGATGTTCAATGATGTGTTTTTAAAAGTCAGGAGTCAGGAGTCGCTGCTCAAAGTAGGTTATCTGGAACAGTTCAGAGAGGTCAAATCAATCAGTTAGTTTACTTTGATGACTGACACAGTTCCACTACCAGTCCACTACTAGAAGGAGCTGCTCCACTGAGGCCTCAAAGGAACCACTGGTAGAACCGGTAGGTGGGCTGGGGGGGGCGGGGGTGGTTAGAGGCAGAGGTCGCACTCACGTGCACAGCAGAGGGAGGTTATTGCCTGCAGGGGGCGTGAAGGGCTTCTAGACTGGTTTGGTGGCTTCAACACACATTCAACTGGCTCTGCAGCACTTGGAGATAAGAGAATAGGAGAACGCTCAGCTCCGAGTCCGAGACCAGTGACCATCTGGATGTCTTTCCATGCTGCAGTTGTACTACTGTTTCTCACCAGCACCCTGATGACAAAGCATCTTTTGACCCCGGCCAGTTGGCTCACTGCATGGTGACAGATTTTTTCAAATCCCATTTCATGATCAGAACCAATGTAACAGACGTTCAATTACCTAATTTCATGGATGTGGGTTTAAATCCTGTGCTTTCTTCCTCTCAGACAGATGGGATTCTTTCCTTTGACAAAGCTTTATTAGCTCTTCTGAACAAACAAATCATACAAATGTTTGTTTTTATTCAACCAAGTGAAATAATATAAATGACTAAGAACCAGCTTAAAAACATTTAGAACCATATATTACACGTTTTTAAAATACAAACAAATGCTCTAAAGAGACAGAACCAGTGTAATAACAAAACCGACATCTACATACAAGCAGAGAGAATTGGAGCACCAGTCCATGATTCCCTGCATGGATGGAATAAACCTCTCACACAAAGTCATCAGATGTGGCAGTAACATGGCTTGGATTCTTGATGGAAGACTCACTGGGTTGAAAGAAAAGCACAGGTGGCTCAACTGTACTGGAAGTACTTAAGGTACAGGAAGCACTGTGGTGGTCACCCTCCGATCAGAAACCGTACCGTTCAACATGGAACTTCACCGGCGCTGGAGCACAGGCAGCTCCAGACCTGCTTCCGTTAGCAGGGAGTCTGTCAGAACCTTGGTGAGTTCAGTCCTTCATTTTCCTAGCGTCCTACCAGATTTCGTGTGTGTGTGTGTGTGTGTGTGTGTGTGTGTGTGTTTGTGAAGGGCCGTTCCTACAAAGTGCCGTAACTATAAACGTTGGCGTCCTTTCAACACCTCCAAAGTCAGTTCCTTCATCTTTTGGCTCCTGTTGCACACACAGACAGGTAAGTGCGACCTAAGGCACAGCGACAAGTTGTGAAAACGTCATCCTGTGGTCTTAAACGATGGTTCCTGGTTTGGAGTCTTCGTGCCAGTGAATCTGGTCCATGTCAGTGTGCACTGGGTGGCTGATGTGTGGGTCCATTTGGCTGACGTCCATGTACGATCTGAAACACACACATGTAAATTAGTGTTACTGGATGGCTGTGGGCTGAGAATGAATCAACCCCAGGGTCAAACGGAACCATTTGTTCATCCTGAAAGGAGAAAAAACGTCATTTCAACTGAATTCAAACTGTCACTGACATTTATGGGGAAATACAACTGAAAAACCATCTATTTTCCTTCATTTCAGGATGAACAAACTCTCCAATCTGAAGAAGGCTCATGCACAGCAGTCATAAAATGAATGCATGAATGAATGAATGAGTGGATGGAGCCCTGATAAGGTACCGACTCATTTTGAATTTCTTCCTTAATACATCATATATGACATTTGCATATACATTGCACATATATTCACTATTGGACCAGTATTAAATAGAATAAAATCAATGCTTGTTTGGTTAATATACAGTATAATGTGTGTTTATTTGATGGATGTGGTTGGTCAACAGTCATGGCTGAGGATGTTGGTGATGATGGGAGGAATGATGTTTATTTTTAACTCCTAGATAAAGGGACAACGATGTTCGTCAGAGGAGGAGGAGACCTGAGGAGAACCTGCTCCCACCAGGTTCACCTCAGACTCCTCTCCCTGGAGCTGCTTTCAGAGTCTGATCACGACTGCACAGCCCCACGTGACATGAAGGAGCCTTAGAAAATTGGTTTGTCTGTAGCACCCAGTCCTGATAGATCTGTGTTCACGTGTGGACACACACTGCTCCGGGATCAACCCAGAAGCATGTTAATGGACAGTTCATGGACTGAGTCACATCCACTACACCAGCATGGTGAACACACACAGTTCAGGGGTCACATTTCCCTCTGCCCTCCACCGCAACACACCCAAAGAATTATTTCCAATAATCTCTGCCACATACCAAACACACATCACCATCACCTTGACAACCACGTCGGTAGTTTTTGTCTCTCTCACCCTTTCATTTGTTTTTGGGAAAAGGGTTTGATTGTCTCTCTAAAGGCCCAGAGGGACCCACCGTCTTATCACAGCTCCACCGCTCAAACTCTGGGATGAATCTGCACATGACA
>CAAKHB010007662.1:20103-33051 GCA_901007665.1 Aeoliscus strigatus
GGGGGGGGCTCTGCAAGGGCCGAGCAGTAGACAAACCAACAGGGATATCTGAGTTATCAGCACACTGAGGAGGAATGTGACCACTGACGCGAAAGTGTTTTTGTGTGTGTGTGTGTGTGTGTGTGTGTGTGTGAGAGACACAGCCATGAACTTCCTGCAGCACACATGACAAAGGTCAACATCAACACACAGACAAAGCCAAAGAAGCACAGGCTCTGGTCACAGCTGGTTACTTACTATGAGGACACCTGACTGAGCCTCTGACCTTTGGAGCGGAGGTCACTGACCAGGGGAGGGGGAGGGGGAGGAGCAAGAACTAACAGGGAAAACGGCTCAGCGTCCCCAGCAGTCTTGGCTGTGCCAGGAGTCTTTAAAAAGCTGTACGGTGACATATCTAAAAGAGAGCAGGAGCCAGCAGCCAGGTAAGGCTGCTCTCACACGGGCCCTGAGGTCCCTGAGGTCCCTGAACCAGGCTGTGACGGAACCAAATGTGCAGTGAAAAACAGTGGACACACACAAGAACTGAAGGGTGTTCGACAGGTTTGACAAAACCGAAAACAGCAGGCAATTAAAACTAGCACTTAGCTGAAGGGATAAAGAGGATCAGGGCGTGGCTCATTTGGATAAGGGCCCTGAGGAGTGGCCAAGTTCTTTTTATCTCACCTGCTGTGGGCGGGGTGGCTGAAGGGGGCTGAACTATAGGAGTAGGACTGCGGCACATGCATGGGCACGTCATGTTCTGACATCCCACGGCTGCTAGTGAGACTGTGCCAGTTCCCAGTGGAGGTGACTGAGGACACTAGGAGAGATGGGACACGTAGTGAGTGCTGAGAACGCCGCAAGGGCTCCAGACGGCCCTGGATGCTCGGCCATCTAACCTGATGAGTAGGACGTGTTCCTGCCGCTGTGGCCGAAGGGTCCAGCCATGGTCTGGTAGCGTAGACACTGCTGGGAGCCTCTGTCGTAGTCGTACTGGTACGTGGCCTGTTTGTGAGCAGCGTTTCGCTGGTACCAGCCTCTCAAGTGTTCAGCCACGAGGGCCTTCTGGATGTTCTTCGTCACCTGCTCGCTGCCCCGGGGCACCAGACGGTTTCTGGGTGGCCTCAACGTTGCGTATGGGTTGTGCAGCATGCCGTCGACCTCATCGCCGCCGTACTGTATGTGCATGTCCTGGCCGTGATGGCTGTAGGGAGGCTGGACGCTGTAGTGTCCCTCCAGCTCGTTGTCGTACACGTAGGCTCCGTTGGTGTACAGCTCCGGCTCTGCATAGCTGGGATAGCCGGTGACGTAATAGGCCGTCGTCGTGGGTCGGCCACGGGGCAGGCAAGCGTAGCTGTGGGGGTCCGGCTGGGCCAGGTTGGGCATGCTGCCTGTGTTGCCGTATATCTGTTTCCTGTGGCGGCCACGAGCTCTGCGTCGGTGGGTGTGGCTTCCAGGGACGCTGTACTCCACGCTGGATTGGCTCGTGTAGGACGAGCCGTCGTCGAGGACCTCTGTGCTGTTGCTGCGTCGTGCTGGAGAAAAGGTCAAAGGTGGCACAGGGAGAGCAGTCTCTGTTGATGGGGACTCGAGGCTCCCGCTACGCTGGCGGAAATGTTGTGGAGCATCGTCAGATCTGGAATTGAAAAACAGCACGGGTTGCTGCACTGACGTGGTGATGACAAGAAGGAGGGGCATAAAGCCTGCAGAGGCCCCACCTGAGCTGGATGCTGCTGTGGGCGCTCCGGGTGAGGAGAGGGGTGGGGGGCATGCTGCGGGCGTCACAGGGCTGTCTGGATCTGGATAAGGCATCGTGGTGACTGGAGTGGAGCGAGGAATTGAATCTAGAACACAGAAGAACATCTAGACCTTGAACACCCGGAATCACCATGTCCAGAACATGACAACTTCAACCTACGTCTGATTGTTACAGCCTCTTTCCTGCTTCCGTTGTTCTCTACTCCGTAACAGGCAGCAACAAGTTCCATTTCATCTATTTTTAAAGCGCATTCAGGCTGATAAGGGGGAGATTTTTTTGGAGGCAGGAGAAGAAGGGAGGAGACGACTGGCAGGAATGCAGAGCTGAATCCACTCTACTTGTCTGCACTGGCTCCGACACCACATGCGTACGTATCTGCTGCATACCTGCTATCTGCATGCTGATCGTTGGCAGAGACTCGTCGATCGCTGCTGTAATGGATGTCCAGTGTTTCTGCGTGGTGAGGTCTTGGTGAGTACTGGACCGACCTTGACCGTTGCCTCTGACAGCCGAGGTCATCATCTGGACGACAGAAAGTCTTCAGCCTCGGAGGCGAAAACCTCAGCCAGCTGATAAGTCCATCTGGTTACTTACCATCATCCAGTGTGAGGCTGTCAGACAAGGAGCTGAGTTCTGACGGGTTGACGTCATCTGAGAACAGAGGAGAGAAAACGCTCTTCAAATTCATCTTTTGACTTTTGAGTCACTCTTTAACTTGAGCCCTTGACCCGAGCGGCCTGAGTGCAACGTGTGTGTGTGTGTACCTGCGAGGATCAGTGAGGCTCTTTGGGTGGGTTTCTGTCCCATTCTGATGGTATAGGCATTGATCTCCTTCTCAA
The DNA here is from genome assembly GCA_901007665.1 of Aeoliscus strigatus. Taxonomy (NCBI): domain Eukaryota; kingdom Metazoa; phylum Chordata; class Actinopteri; order Syngnathiformes; family Centriscidae; genus Aeoliscus; species Aeoliscus strigatus. Next base: position 22,681 of record CAAKHB010007662.1, read on the forward strand.
TCTCCTCCAGTTTCCTCATCGCGTCCAGACAGTTGTTCCTTCTCTTCTTCCTTACCGTCTTGCAGAGGTCACTCTCCTTCGTTAACTTGAGGGCTGCTTCCACAATCTTCTGTTGCAACGCAAACATACTCTCCAGATTCCTCAGATGTGGATCCTGAAGTGAAATGTGCAACACGTTACTGGGCAAATTGATGACAATGCAGACTCATCTGACCAGTAGAACTTCGAGACTTTGCTTTAACAGATTTTCAGAATCCTGATATTCACGTGTACACTCCTATTCCTAATTATGTATGTAAACAGAGAGCAGCTACAGCAGAAAACATTGTGCAATACAAGCTGTGACAGGCCACACCTTTCTTTTCAGCATGAAAACTGAAGGTTAACAGATGTTACAATGATTCAATGGTACACTGTTTTTTCGAGTCACAGCTAAAGAAATCACTCTCCACCAGGGGTGCTCACGCTTTTTCAAGCTTACAAGCTACTTATAAAATGAAAAAAAAAACAAGTTGGCTGTGAGAAAAGCGACTGCTATCCAGAAAACTGGCATTTTAGTTCCTTCCTCTTTTCAGTTCACTTTTCAGCGGGAAGTCTGTGTCCTATTTTCTATGAACAGTCCAAAAATGATGCTCCACACTTCCCTTCTTCTGTATTGCAATAGACTGGCAGATGAGGCAAACGCACTTTGAAAATGCCATGTCCTCCTGCCAGGTTTTTGTCTTCTTACTTGGTCCAACTCCCCCACTCATCTTTATACCCTTTCTTTAAGTTCAAGAGAAAAAAACGAGGGAGGTAACTCGTTAGCTAGCTTCTTAGTTTTGCTGCACTTAGCGCCATTGTTTGCACATGCTGTCAGAACATGTCCGATGTCATCTGATTGGCTGACCTGTCTATCAATCAAGTGAGGGGATGGATGATAGGCTGACGTCTATGATGTCATGTGATCTACCCACACTATCTTTGCGATGGACATACTGAGCACCCCTGCTCTACTCTATAAACTGTTATATTTGGAGTCAGATGAGACGTGGGCACTGGTGTTAATCATTCCTAATGGACGTGAAGTTCACCCTCTTCATCTTAGCAACACACCACAAACATAAACAAACACAAATCATACATTGGTTGTTGGACACTCTGATCTGTTCTCACCTGGTGATAGGGGAAAAGGTTGTCTAACTTGAAGGCTGTGCCCACTCGCCGTCGAACCTGAGGGGCCTTTTCACCTGTTGCCAGGGGATACTCTTTAGGCAATCTTCCTGTAAGCTCCTGGAAACGAGAAGAGACGGGCAGGCAGTTTAGAGTTTGGCTGTGTGACACTGCAGACAACTGGAATGAGAACACTCACGGCTTCTTGCATGCAGATCTTTTTTAGTTCCTCAAGTTTCTGTGTTAGCTTGTCTTGAAGGCCCTTCTCTTTCTTTTTTAACTCTGCAATCTTTTCTTTTCTCTGCTCTTCACTGACCTCAGAGTCAGCAGAACCTGTAACAAGTGCGTGTCATTAACACTGATTATATCCATGGGCCATGAGCAGATTGTCTCCACCCACCGACGGAGATGAGGCTTCCACTGCTGACCGTGATCAGCTGATCTTTGCTGTCGGTGCTGGGGAGTTTACTGATCTGTGGCGCGCAGATCTCGGTGAGGTCTGTGGCGATGTCTGCTGAAGTCCTGCTTGCAGTCATCTTTGACTGCCGGGGAGGAAGAGGAGGTGTGGGAGAAGTAAAGCACCGTTACCTAACTACCTGCTCTGTGACGCTACTAACGTTCCTCATTTGACTACAGACAGGCTCTGAAACACACTGAACACCTGCACAATTGCCTCCGCTCAGAACACACTCTTTTCCCATTGTCTTCTTCTTCTTCTTCTTCTTCTCCTTTCGGCTTGTCCCTCTTCAGGGGTTGCCACAGCGAATCATCAATTTCCATCTTTCCCTGTTCTCTGTATCCTCTACTCTGACTCCAACTACCTCCATGTCCTCTCTCACTGCATCGATAAACCTCCTCTTTGGCCTTCCTCTCTGTCTCCTACTTGGCATCCATCTCTATCTTGGCATCTCCATCTCTAACATTCTCCTACCAATGTATCCACTGTCCCTCCTCTGCACATGTCCAAACCATCTCAATCTAGCCTCTCTAGCTTTTTCTCCTAACCTTCCTGTCTGTGTTGTCCCTCTGATGACCTCATTCCTAATCTTGTCCATCCTGGTCACTCCTAAAGAGAATCTAAGCATCTTTAACTCCAGCTCTTCCTCCTGTCTTCTGCCTTTTGCCTCTGTCTTTTCCCATTGTCTTCACAAAGTGCATATTGCAGCTGACACCACACACACAAGGCAGCAGTCACGTAAAAATACAATACAATACCATAGCTCCATCTCCTTGTCCATGACGTGGACGACTGGTAAATACTGTGCTATAATAAGGTCGTGCACTTTGAGATTCAGCAACTCAGACTGAATGTACACATCATCAGTCCCTTTCCCCAGCCCTGTAGTCAGGGTATTTACTCCAGGCAGACATGAGGCATGGCTCAGGCAGCGCATCACATGTCACCGTTCCACCTGGCTCTGACACTTACTGGACGTTACATTTTAAACTGACTTACTGCCCTGATCCAACGACTAACCAGCTTCGACAGTCTGGACTTGAATGCGGAACATGTTTTTTTCTTTATGAGATCAGAAGAATGGGAACATGTGGTGAAGTGGATGTGGAGCAGACACTCACTCTGCTTTGCCTGCTGTCCAGGTAGAACTGGTGCTGGCTGATGGCCATCACCCAGATGCTTTTAATCAGAGAGTGGCGAGCATACCAGGAGTGAATGACCAGGCCTGTCTGTCCAAAGGTGCGCTTGGTCACTGGTCTTCTGTGGAAGATGAAAGCACCAACACTTGTAACTTGTTCTCATCCAAATACGTATGTTGGAACGAACCTAACGGCCTCATTTGATCAGGTTCCACAGTGAATAATTCCATGAATAATTGACTTCACTCCTGATTTGTTTGTTGTCTTGGATAGAAACATTTAGTGAGATGCTGACCATCATTGCTGCCATCACTTTTACACATGACGACTGTAGAAGATTAATAACTTGAGACTATCTTAACATAACTTCACGGCCCTTCAATGTCAAAAAAAAAAAAAGTAAATGTAGCAGATGGGTTACAGCCATCAACAGTGCCCTCAAGCAGTTAGGACACTTATTTTACATCAGTTCTGAAGTGATTTGTCTTCTCTGACCTGTGGGGGTCATTCACTTCCACTGCAAACTTCTTCTCACGGAAATACAAATTCTCCAACTGCTTCCACTGAAACAACTGGAAAACAGAGACAGGTCGGCACACACAAAGAGGAAGGGAGGAGAGGGTACAGAGTCATTTCACATCACTGAGAGTACCAGCTACACCTGGCTAATGACTGAACTGAAAGGAACAACGAATAGAAACGTGTCATTTGAATCAGTTCGCCCAGAGGGTGCGTCAATCTGACTAAAAGACTACAGCGTCACCTCTTCACCGTTGTGAAATCATCTCACCATGCGACGTATACGTTCAGAAAGCTGAAGCTATGAATGGAGTTCAGTGAACCCATGAGTCAAGTGGAAGTGTGAGTTTACACAGGAACAATAATATTTCTGCTGCAACTCAGGCTGCAAAGTTGTGCCAGGTGGCAGGTCCAATTTTCATTTCCCTCTGCCGTGGAGGACGAGCTCCGGACTTCTTTGTGTTACAATAAACCATCTGTTTGTCAGACACTGGGCTCTGCAGATCTCAAGCCACTACTCTCCTTCTCTCATGCAAGAACTAAAACATGTCTGAGGAAAGAATCCACATTATTCAACCTGGACAATAACTACCAGAATCTCTGAACAAACACAGCTCCTTGTATCCATGGGTTACAAAATTATAACAAAGCCCCAAGACGTCACACCAAATTGCCAAGCATTCTATCTAAAAGTCAAGAGAAGCAAATGAAGAAAGTACACTCATTCCACAATTTAACAATTTGACGTAAACAGGTAGTAGGTGGACAAACGACAATAATTACCGTGAAGGGTTTGTAGCTTATCAGATTCCGGGTGAATTCTCTTCTACTGAATCCTTTGGACTTTGAGTTTCCCACAGGGTGAGTGCTTCCTCCAACAATGCTATCTCTTGTCTGTTCTTGGGGAACCAGATAGGTGCAGCAATAGTTTCAGCTGAGCTGGCCACACCCCTTTAAGCCCGCCTCCTCTGATGTCACGGACACCTCACATTGCCTTCAGGGCTTTGTCAGGCTCTGACTGCCAGCTTTAGCCTTCATGCACTCTTCCTTTCAGTCTGACCAGATCAACAGGTTTGGCACGAGTCAAATTATATACTGAAGTTCACAAGTCTGTCAACATTCTAGTCCAGAATTTAGTGACGAGTCTTGTCCAGCACTCAGCCCAGGATTTTGTCCAAACTCTAGCTCACACTGTGAAGACATCTGACCTACTTTCTGGTTGCCATCCATCAGTCCGCTGTAGGAACCTGTAACCTGCATTTACTATCCTGTGGGTTTCTTTCCTGTCTCATCTGAAACACAAACACCACGCAAAATAGTCTAGTAATGTAAAACATGAAGGGAATGTGTGAATATGGTTTAATCATTAATCATCTTACTTGGACAGAAACTAAGAATGGGCAGAGTGTTTTCTGACGAGCGCGACTCCACAGTTTCAAGGAACACAATGAATTTAATAATTTGACTTCTTCATAGAATCGATCGGTCTGTTTCTGTCTGTAGTCTTGGTGGACATGCTGTCCTATGTGGTATGCCTTATCGATCACAGTCTGCGGGTGAAACAAAGAGCGTGGTAGCCAATTCACCCCCTCTGGTCACTCCGTCAGTATCATGTACACGGGAACAACAGATAACAACGGTACCGCCAATTAGCAGACACTTTCCTTGGATCGTTGATCCGATTAGTGAGACAATCTAGAGCAGCACTCTCCTGTGACTGCTGCTGAAACCACTATATGTCACACACCTCAAACTTTACAAACTCTGCAAGACTGCCAATACTCTGTCCTCTTTAAAAGGAAGTAATTGGAGAATGTGCTCAGCTTTTGTGACAGTAGCATCTTTCTAAAACACTGAAGCAGATTACTGTGATACTGTGGTTTGTGACTTATCGTGTCTGTCAGTATGTGGATCTGTACAAGTAGTGGATTCAACTCCAAATCCTTCTCTCACACCGCTGTACAAACAAACATCATCTCCTCATGTGACATATCACATCCCATACCTGGTCAGGGACATCGTCACATCAGGATCAAAGCTTTGAGATGACATAAGCCATCCAGGGAAAGTATCTGCCACCATGAATGAACAGAAGATTTATTTTGGTTTGGCAGGCTCATCGAGTATGTAGAGCAGCATGTGGTCCCGTTACTCTCTGAGAGAAAGCCCATAGAACAGAGAAAATGTCTCCTGACTCAACTGCCATCTGCTTCACTCTCACACAATTCTTCTATGAAACACACACATTTATTTATTTATGTATTTTTAACTTACAGTGTCCCACCACCACCAGCCAAGTCCAGCCCTGAACCTCCTACCCAGAGAAGTCTCCCTTATTGTGAGATCCATTGTGTTTCCTCCAACACACACACATGGATTAGCATAATAAACGCAGCATGCTGAGCAGGGCTGGTTTCAATTCAATGGTTGTAAGCCACTATCAGCCCAAAGCACCACAAACGGAGTAGGAGGAGCTGTTTCCACCCACACTCGACACTCTTATCCGATTGTTATGATATTGAGTGACGACATGGACATTCAGGGTACCCCCAGACCTTATATGATGCACCCACAACTCACACGTGTCAAGGAGAGTGGCCCAGAGGCCCACTGCCTCTCGCAGTGCACCTTCATAATTACATCTTTCACTTTCAGAGATACAGTGAGGCTGTGCACGTGAATGCCTCAGTGATGAGTGTAACAGCACACCCTGCTCGGTCAACAGGTTCCTGCCATATAACAACCGCTCTGATGAGGGCAATGAAATGTTTAGGGAACAGGGGTGTGCCATATTGTGTTGTTCACAACAATACCTGTGTATTTTTATTGATCCCAGGGTAAAATGAATTTTGCAGTGCTCATTCAGTTTGATTGTTGGACAGTTAGTCTATTGCAAAAACTAAAAAATGTAAATGAACAGATTTTCAAATATAAATACAACAAATGAAGTTTCATTTTTCATTCTTATCACACTTGATTGTAAAGAAACCACAGTAACCCAAGGTCCCTGTTTCTGTTGGGGGAGGGGGGGGCTGACTGCTATAATTACACCTCCACCGTAATCAAGGGACCTTCATTCATTCAACAGAGTGTTACTACAAGCTGACAACTACGTGCCTGAATGAGTGTGTGTGTGTGGGGGCGTTTTGAATAGGCCACTACTGCCAAGAGGAACAGGCACCTCTGCCTCCACTCCCGCTTAGGGCTGGCTTGTATGGACCCAAAGTCAAAGGCTGAATACCGTATATAACCCAGCATATCTTCCACAAAGTGAAAGATTATGTTCAGTCAACGTCAAAGTCAAATAGGAGTAAACAGCTGAAGAATCAAATGAATACATAATAAACAGCTGTTCAAGTAAAAGAATGTAAACATAAATACTGTATGATGACAGCAATACCTTTTTGAAATCAAAGCTCCCATGAGCTTTAAATACAGATATATTAAATTTTAAAAAAGCCTTTAACATAAAATAGGCCAATTTATCTGAAATGAATATATTTATGAGAAAAGTACAATATCCACATTTCATTCTGCTTTTTTGCATTTCCACTGGTGAAAAAACCTCCGTTGAGGTTTGTTCATAAAAGCATGTGTGTTCAGTGTTAGTCTGAGTACTGTTTGACATAAAAAATTAAGAAATAATAATTAAAAACATTAAATTCTCCTTGTTTCCCTCCATATGATAAATAATTGTGAAAATGAAGATAATCATGATTATTTCCTTGAGGATAATCACACCTGGAAAATCTATAGGTCAGAGTTCATAGAAGAGACTCCTGGAATCTTCCATATTTGAAGACAAGTATTAAATACATGTCAGTGAGTGTAAAACCTGGACTTTTCAGCACTGATGCTATGAACATTTTACTCCTCGGTATTACTCCTATTCTTGATTGACATGGGAATAAGGGCTCACTTGTTTCTATTTACAATTCTTATGGATCATTAACCAGCCAACAAGGATATGTGGGCATTAATGCTCAACTACAGTTAAATTCCATGAAAAGAAAGAACTAAAATGGCTTGGATGTCAGTAAAAAGGTTTCATCCTACCTTCCTTGGCTTCAGCTTGTCTTGTAAATCATACTGGCCGATGCCTTTGTAGCTGACTCCCAGCCACCAGGGTATTCCCTGCTTGTCCTGTATAAAATACAATCACATCACAGCACCACTTATTACAGGAAACTTCATTCGTGGGAGCTTTAAGAAAATACAATGCCTATTGCCAAGGCACCTGCCTCATTTGGCTCACAGCAATAAACTAAAGAGATTACACACATTAAAGGGCTTCAACCCTCAGCCCATCTCCAACTGTACAACACTAAACTAAAAGCTGTGCCTTCTATTCTTAAGTGTGTTCTTTAAGTTAATTAGATTATCTTCTCCGACCCAAGCAGGAGGAGTATTAAAAGCCCTCTCTAACATTAAGGTGTTGCCTCAACAGCTTCTCTTAATTCGTAAGCTGTGTGAGTAAAGGAACATGAGCAATAGTAAGAGTGATGAGACAAAATAGATGCAGAAAAACAAATGAAGACACATCAGTGAATTTACCTTCACTGGGTAATAATGGACTCCATACGCTGGCAGCGACTGCACAAGGGACAAATACCTTCACAGAAAGAGGGATTCAGACATTTAAACTGAGAGAACACACTGAGTGGGATTTCAGCTTCAGCAACTGAGAAGCCACTGTGATTTGTGGTGACAAGCTGGTCAATTTCTTTCAAGGCCATGACAGAGGGAGGTCACTGATCAACTCAAGGGCAAAATCACCCCATGTGTAAATGCCCAGGATTGTTCTGACTTTCAGTCCTGTGAAAGACAAATACAACAGCCTGAAATCCTCCTGAGCCGTTCTAGCTAGCTACTGCAAGTGTCCCTTTTTACACGATGACAGATTCTGGAATAGGGAAAACTGGGTGGAGTGTAAATGAATACATTTTGAAATCATAAATGTCACTTAGTAGTTAATGACTTACTGCACAATGGCTTGTCCACTGGTTAGTCCTTTCAGTTTCCTGTAGTGTTCAATCACTTTGTCTTCACTGCAAAAGATAGATAAAACAAGCAAAAAATATATATGGATGAATAAATGTCGAGGGTACTCACATACTCCAATATACAGAGACTGTCATTTCTGTGTTCACGTGCTTCCCTCTGCTAGTTATCTGTTTTGATGCTTACTGAGGCGCCAGAAAATCAATGTGTTATATAAGAGGAATTCAGCAGTACAATGTTTGAAACAAACGGCACACTTGAACATAGGATGTCAGTTTAATAACTGTTGCTTATGGGGTTTCTTGTTATTTTGTTCCTCAGGGATCTGTTCTTGGGCTCCTTTGAGCACACATCTAAAAGTGCTACTACAGCCAAATACAATATCAGTGAAATCAAGACAAAGCAAACTAGCAAACTATTTTGAAATCACTGCATTCTTATATTTTTGTTTTGTTTTATTTCTTTCTAAAAATGTTTTACCGTATTGTACTGTGCCTGTGTGTGAAATGTGCCCTTGGCATGCATTGGTTAATATACTTCTGTACTTCAGTGTGATGAACATGTGCATGTACCAGTATTAACAAAAAACACTATATTGCTGACAAATGACTCCTCCTCTGACTTCACTGGTTTTGCTGGAGCGTGCCGTTGAAATGTAGGTGGTGGAGGAAGGGCTGTAGTACTGGTTAAAGTGCAAGTATCTTTGGAGTGGTGTGTAATCTGAAGAGACGGACCCTCCCACCCCAACCCCATACATTTTGTTGTTTTCAGTAACCCCCAACAATTTACCAGTAGTTAAGAGATGGGTGCTCCCTGAGGACTCGGGTGGGCAGAATTGGGAGCTGTTTCAGGTCTGATCGGGCAGTCTCAACACTGAAAAATATACTCACATTAAATGGATGTTTACATTTAGCACTTTAATAGCTTTATTGACTGAGTCATTTCATTTGTAAAGTGCAATTCACAACAACAGTTTCTGTATGACGCTCAAGGAACAGACAAACTGATATGTAATACTGGGAGAAACAGTAATGAAACCAAATTAAACCTTTTACATTACTGGCTCTGAGTGACATACTTTCAGACCGTATTACGGCATCTCAAGTATACTGTTGTCCTCTTAAAATAAGACGCACTCCTGGCAAGCACATGACACGTACCGCAAGGTAAATGTTGATGCTGTAATCTCAGACCAAAGTCTAAAAATGTGCAGAGATCTATTTCCCACATGTTAGTGCTCCACAGTTTGGTTTTCATTTATGTCTGCAGTGTAAAGAAAGTGCAGTGTAAAGAAAGTGTTGTCATCTTTCTTATCTCGAGTACAAAGAAAAGTGCTATGTGCCAGGACTAAACTTGTTTCCCTCATGTCTCGCCAGACATAAATCATAAAAGCTCCACCTTCAAGTCAGTGAGAGTCTTTTGAAGATGTAAAATCTAAATCTAAAACATAACATTTATTACATGTTCTGACAGCAATACCTTCAAGTGTTTGTAGTGTTGTATGTGAACTTCAGGGCACTGATTCACCTCTCCTAATTAGCTGCTAACTGACTCTTGTTAGAGGCAACAATCAGTGACACACCGTGAATCAATGACAGATTAAGGCTTCAAGCACCGTGATAAATACAATGCTAGGAGATAGAATCCGTACAGACCAAATGTGCTGTGTGACAATGAACTATGAGTAACTTGGACATCATGCAGGAGGGCGGTGTGTACAGTCTGTGCTGGCCAAAAACAGCTCTAGCTTGGTAGGGCAGTACACTGGAGACCCAAACTAGAGCCATTCATGAGCACTTGGCAGCCGTTGCCTTCGTTGAGAGGCATTGTTCAAGTCAAAACAGCATTACAAAACAGTTAGAAGGCTCTCAGACAGGATCAAAATGTGTAGGTCAGACAATATGCCTTATAAACACAACACTACTGTCACAACTAAGCCTATAAAACTAAAAATAAGGCTGATGGACACTTGACCTTCTGCTGAATGTCAATTCAGCTCCTCGTTAAAGGAAAATTAAATTTAACAGCCACAGACTGGGAAGGACTGAACCATAGTGATCCAGTTATACGAACCAGCTTACTAAACAAAATTGAGGGCACTAC
>CAAKHB010007662.1:33434-66877 GCA_901007665.1 Aeoliscus strigatus
CTGAGAAGTCCCCTGGACATCCAGAGTCACAGCCACACCCTGCCTCACTTTTCCATCAGGACACCAAGAAGAACAGAATTGTTACAGCACACACACACACACACACACACACACACACACACACACACACACACACACACCCCTCATGGACACCTCTGACTACACCATGTGTTTCTTCAGTGTCAGTCAGTCATTGCGACAGATTCCACCTCTCTGTGGGGACATCGGTCTGTGTTTACCCAGACAGATCTGTGTCGGACCTCACCTTTGACCTTTGACCTTCATGTTGCTTCACCGGTGGGATGTTCCCCCTGTTACAGGAAGTCTTTGTCCGTCTGTTATCTTCAGCTTGCTCCTGATAAAGATGCTGGTTCATGCTGTCAGTGGGTGAACGCCGGGGGTGCCTGAGTTATTCCTCCACTCCGCTTGTTGATTTCGAAGTGGGGGGGGGTCACGTTTCAACAACATTCATTTTGTACCCACCACTGATTTTTGTTGAATAAATGACAATATGAGACCATGACGACGGCAGCGGAGTGGGTGTCTGTCACAGACGAGAGAGGGAACAGAGACGGAGCAGGACCCGACATGTTCACTGTGGATGATTTGGGCCTCGGGTACTCTGCTGCACATTTGGTCGGTTTACATCTCAACGTCTGAGACCCACACTGATCACACATCGGCTGGTGACACCGTACGCTAACGCCCCTCCACGGTCACCCTTGAGACTGTGCTGTGATTCATGCTACTCTATAAAATAAAACACAGATAACCGGGGGGGGGGTTCAGTCGTGTCAGTTCAGTCGACAACCATTCACACCTCCAGGTCATTTAGAGGAAGGAGTCGACCTGTGCCACCCTTTTAGAGGTGGCAGGAAGCCGGAGTACCTGGAGAGAACTCACACAGACACAAGGAGAGCATGCAGACTCCACGCAGAAAGACCTCCGGGCCGTCACAGGACCTTACAACTTCACCGTCCTTGACTTACGGTCGGATTTCTGCCCTTAATGGGTCTTGTTGTTGGAGTTTGTCACGTGCTGCTGTGTGTGATCGTTTCACCCGTTCGCAGTAACGTCACACACTTCCTGACTCACCTGATGCCTCCTCAGACCTCTTCACAGCCTCAAATCCCTGAGGTGGCTCCTCAGGTCTCTGAGTTTGTGAGGGCAGCGACTTCAGACACATCAGAGGGACTCAGACCCGATTCCTTAGTTCTTGTCCTCATACTACAGTGTGTGTGTGTGTGTGTGTGTGTTTTCTCAAAGACGTACTGTATCCATGTGCAGACGCCCGAGGGTGCTGCTGTGATTCCCCAGCTCAGCATGCTGCCTGCCACCATTTGCAATTCAAATGAACTGGTACGGAGCATCAAGTGCGTGTGAAGCTGTTCTCTGCTGTTTGTCTCCTGCGGACTCAGTCACACACACAAACATCTCATCTGATTCGTTTGCATACAGGAGCTGCTCATGTGCATTATAATGCTGCGTACTCACCTTGATACCTTGATATCTGCACATTCATTCATTCGTGTTCCCGGTCCAACTCATGGTGTGGGACCAGTCAGTGCGATGAGATAATGAATCTGAGGTCAGACGATGACCTCGGCCACCAGAGACTTCACTGGACCGTCAGGTACCATTTGTTTTGCAGTGGGGTGTCATTAGAGACAGGACACACACGTACAAAGGCTGTTAAGAACTCGGAGGAAAACAAACAGCGGTGAAGAATCTATTAAATCAGAAGCTTTTAACGTGCACAGATACAGTGAAATATCTTTCAACACAAACTTAGTTTGTTGAACGGTGACGTGTGTGTGACTGCTCTGCATTGTGGTGACATTTCATAACTGTCATCAGTACAAAAAAAATAACTAGTCAGAACAAACGTTCCTCCGAAACTGCCAGTGGAGCCCCCAAATCCTATGTACTGCTCCTTTAAAACAGCTTACAATTGTTTGTAAGTGGCCCAATATGATTTTTTTTACCCACTTGTGAGCCCTGTCTGATTTTTGAACTGTAAAAATCTGATTTTCCAAATCAGACCCAAATTTCACTCAAATGCAAATCTGATTTTTTTGTTTCAAAGTGACCTCAGTCATGAATGTGGCATTTTACATGATGGAAGTGAGACAGACACGTCTGCACCGCGGGAGGCGTGACATGCTCCACAAAGGCCCCTGAACGCTGACATATGTAGCGTCCACATGTACGTCAGTCAACACAATCATCCACAATAATGTGAAAAACAACTAAACAAAAAAACAGAATTGAACATTGAGACCTTTACATCGCATTTCGCCTGACAACTGATGAGCATCGTAGCGTCCACAGTGGTTGGTACAGGAACTGGTATTGTGCCGTGCAGCCTGCTGCCTGTTTGCTCTTTTCACTCGGTTTGATATTTCCTTTTATCAGCTTTGTTCAGAATAACAAACAGGATAATTCAACCCCATCCCAGCTGAAAGTGTCATCACAGTTGGTTTGTGGCGCTCAACGTCGCACCTGCTGCAGACACTGAAATCAGTGGTGAAGTCTTGATTTTTAACATCCTGGGGTCCCACGGCTCAAAATTAAACAAAAAAAAACAAGAAGTGTCACTTCACTGTGATGTATGTGAGGTATTTGTTTGTCTGACAGTTGTGTGTGTGTGTGTGTGTGTGTTGGTCTGACTGTGCTGAGGTGGCGGGTTTGATGCTCTGTAAGCGTTTTCCTGACAGACACAGTGAGAAGCCACCAGGGCTGGTGGTGTGTTGCGGCTGCAGCGGTGTTCCACTGGTCTTTGAAGCCTTTTTAAACTCATCAGACTCAGATGAACGAATGAACAATGATGTTATTTGTCTGAGAGAGAATGCTCCGTCTCCACACACAAAGGTGTCTGAAATCACACCGGAGCATTTGTTGTGTGCTTGACACATTATCGATGACGCCCTGTCCTCCGTCCTTGGTGCTCTCATTCCTCCCTGCGCTGTCATTTGGAAACTTCACAACGCTGTCATGAGGATGTTTGCCAACACCGTCATGTGTGAACTGACTGCAGAGTGAGAGACTAATGCAACGAGGCTGCGCTGCTCCGGGGCTGAAAACCCGCAGTGTTTGAGGTCATGTACTCACATGCAGATGGAGTAACAAAGATCTGTACTTCACACCAGCAAACAGGTATTTAATACTGAGCTGTAGCAGACAACATACAACACTCTAACATGTGTACACAGAGCCAAGGTTGGCTGGAATGTTAAGAATTGTGTCGAAACTAATTCCTCAAAGCCTCAGTGTGAACACAACAGGTACAGTGGCCTTGTGTTAAAGCAAAATAAGCACTGATAATAGGTGGAATTGTTGGTTCAATAACAACAATACCAACAGAGTCTGTCTCCCTCTTACTCTCTCCGGCAGCCAAACTGAAACTAAAAATATGTATTATCTGAACAGAAATGACAGCGGTTGAAAAAATTGGTTGAAATTTGCATCACGGCAAATATGATGCAAAGGTGAACAGGAAAAACCTGGAATCAGCTCTTTCTGTTCCAGCAGCTGGCTTCTTGGAGCTCCTGTGGTTTGTAATACTCATAAAATCAACAGACTACAGACTACAGCAGCTCTCAAGGACATGAGATGGGGTTTACTTCTACCACATTTAGATTTTACCTCGTTAAATACGTCCTCAACCCAGGTCTGAGTAAATCCTGATGGTAGCGAATCATGCTAATCCCTCATTGTGATGCTGGTATGCCTTCGCTTTGCAGTAAAAATTCTCCTGAGACAGGGCACATGCACTCTATTGCCTTTGAAAGTACTTTCTAATTGTGTAACTGGCACTAAGTTGATTTGCAGACCACCCAGAGTGCAGTTATTTCGAGACAGTCCTTGCACAAAAATCATTTGTGTAGCAGTGAATTATGACCTATTAGTCTGAAGTAGCAACAAGCTGGTGTGTTGGGTGTGTCATCATCAACTTCCATGTGCCCGTCTGTGAGCCATGTGGAACACCTACTCTAATCTGAAGGAGGACCTCCAGTCATGATTGGTGTGTTAGCTTTAGCATCAGACATAGAGGAAAAACAATGCATTGTGATGAAAAATATGTCAGACAGGGGGCGCTACACAGGGTAGGAGCCACGTCATCCTTTAAGTTTGTAGTTATTTGTCAGGTTGATCTGGATTTATACTTTTGGGAGTCGTATTTGTTATATATTTTGTATATAGTAGTATTTTATTGAACACTGCAGTTTCTTGTGCTGTAATAAACTTCATCTGGCTTTGAACATGGACGCCGTACGTCCTCCAACCCAACAAGATCCGCTCCGTTTCAGTCGCTAGCAGACAGACATTCATCCATCGGCCCGGACTGGGACAGGTCGGGGGGCGGTAGCTTGGACTCGGACCCTGTGCCGTTTACTTGGTCTGATTCCACGTCAGACACACTGTTTTAACTCACACAGCTTCATTCAGATGAATGAAGAGGGAAAGAGAAGGAGTGTCATGCCTCTCGTGTCTGATTCAGTCGTATCAGAGTGTGTGAGGCGTCACTTTGTCCTTCTGAGGGGCTGGGGGGGGGGGCATGGGGCGTTACCTGCAGCTTAGGCTGAGGAGAGCAGTGAGTCAGCAGGTTCACCAACATTTCTCCTTTTCTTCATTCATTCACACTCTCTCTGTCTCTCTCTCGTGTTTTCTTCAGTACGATACAACTTCTACTTGGGGGGGAGCTTGGGGGGAGCTGACACCACTTTATTCTGCATTCTTTGTTCTGATATTTTTTTTTCTTTTTAAATGTGCTGAACTTCTCAATCAAACCAAGTCAGGAGCTCTTCTTTTCTTTTGGCTCGATCCCATTTAACATCCCTGTGATGGAACCTAAGGACGGTTGAGGACGCCCCTGGTCCAGGGCTGACGTGATCGGACTTTAATTTAAATCAGCCCCCCTGTCTCTCTGAGGCTCTGTTTACCTACCTGGCCTGTACCACTGCACACACATTCCAGCTTTCACATGATGGTATGATCCTAGTTTTTCCTTGCATCTGATTGGCCAAATGGTGTGCCCATCAAAATAAAGTCCCGCCCCTGCAGATTCATCTCTCTCCCAACAGGTGTCTACTCTTTTTGTTGCTGCAGCAGTAACGTAGACTCATTACGTGTAATAAACTATAGTTCTCCGATGTGGCAGGCCGGCCTGGGGGGCTGACGGGAATTTGGGCCATTGCCCCCCACCCCCACCCCCACCCCCATCCCTTGCCCATGCCTAGAATTGGGCCTGGTTAACACTTGAAATGTGGGACAGACCCCCCTGGTCTGTCACTGATATTTGATGTCAAATACTGCAGAGAAAGTTTCATGTCAATGTGTAAAACAAAAGCTGAAATGGTTTTTGGTGTTTTTGGTGTTTTTGGTGTTTTGAAGTGGACGTCCTCAGGCCTAATATGGCTTCTTTGAATCATGGCCACATTCTAGCTCGACGGTGATTGCAGATTGCTGCTGCTGCGACTTTTAATGAGTTTTGCAGCTCGGCGGTGTAAGGTGCACACACCCTGACCCCGGCATTATATTTCATTTGTAATTAAACGAATGTGCAGTAGATGCCTGGAGAAGCAGGTGGGTGTGAACACCTGCCAGCGAACAGGAAGGAGTGTCTCGTTTGTCGAGGGTCTTGCTGGTGCTGCAGACGCTGCTGATGACACACGAAGACTCGCCGGACCGGACATGTGACTTCCAAACATGTCAGGTGTGTGTTTGCACTCGTCTCATGTGTTTTTGCGCGGTTGGTTTTGTGGCACAAACCTGCGTGTTGTGTTGTTTGCATCCCGGTTGGAAACAAGCTGTGCACACAGAAGAGGACCGCTGATGCTTCAGTCATGGATCCAGTACAACGACATATCGTTTCGTCCTCCGTCGTCCACGTTTTCAGTAAAATATTAAAACCTTGCCATGTTACGTGATGCTGTTAAATTAACCCTTCTTTGTACGTTCATGCTGTGGGTTTAGTTTCTGTAGCAGCTTTGATCGTTTCTTTCACTTTGCAGCTTTTATCAGTTTGAGTAAACGCAGTGTGGGTAAAATACGCTGATTTTTCAGTGCTGCTCATCACCTGAAGGATTCACGAGGGTCATCGACAGGATGGATCGTGATTGCCTCCGTGTGTCGGTGCTCCTCCAGACGCTGATGGCGTGTGGGCAGAGACAGAAAATAATCGGTGACTGATATGAGTCATATTTGATGACGTAGACACATTTGATGGAAAAAAAAGGAAGAAAGAAGTGACAGTGTGGCATCAGTTTAGTTGTATACTTTTGTGCAATGACAATTAAAAGTATATTCTGTTCTGATCGGTTGTTTATATTTCAACTGCTTCGTGTTTAATCTCGCATCCGTGTTTCATTTTTTCCGGTGTTTTTCGTCATTTGTATCAAGCGGGAGCCACTGAAAGTTCCTTCATCATCTCCAGGCAAGGAGGTGCTGACCATGTACCGCCACCTATTGGCCTGGAGTATGAACTACAGCCTGTCGATGCATTTTCGTCGATCTACGTGGATGCAAATTTTCTTAATACGGTTCTTCAACCTTCATCGTTTTCGTACGTGTGGACATGTCCTTAGGGGTCTTTAGTACTGAAATGGGAAAAAGTCAGTGGTGGTGCAAAGTCGGCATGACCTTCAAGAAAGTCTGCGCAGTGACGTGATCCTTTGTTATTGGAAGTCGTCTCTATTTTTAGCCCGCTGTGTAATAATTGCAATCATCCCGATCTGTGCTGATATCCATCACAGCTGAATCAGCTGCACGTTCCCCTTGGTCCCCGTTTTCCTTAGCGTGCCTTGAACACCTCATTAGCAAGTTGGAGCGTTTAAACCCAGAGCAGGCTGTCTCATCTGCAGAGACCTTCTCTGGACCCGGTGGTGGACCTGCCACGGATGTGTGGACGCTGAAGCTTCAGCAAAAACAGCAAGCCTCAGCACAGCAGGAGTTGTTAGTAGAGGTGGGCAGAAATGGATAACATGTTGGATTCACAGTATGTGACTTTTTGGGTTTTACTTCGTTTTCTACTGATTGACAGAGGAATCACTGAGAAGACTTTTAATACTGTCATGAGCCGTGAATACAAGCAGGTGTCACTCATCATTCTAAGGAAGGGAAGGAATCAGGGATCTAGAAAGATGAAGGTTCTGGCAACAACCACCAACGGGTGCATGTCCAAACACCAAATGCACGTAAATGGACGACCAGTCAGCGCAACGAACGCGGAGACGCTGTCAGAGTGTCGGAGACGAGTGGAAGAGTTGGATGGAGAGACCGACAGTGGAAGAAACGTCCAACTCGTTTCCCGTTGACGCCAAAGACGATTCAAACCACCGCCACTCTTCATCAGCAGCGGCCATCTTTGGTATCACCTAACCACAGTCGTGATCCTGTTAAGCCCCGCCCACAGGCTCTGAGCCCACCTACATCCGACAGACTCATGTGACTGCTCTTAGTTAACGAGCTCCAACGTTTCTTGGACGGAGGATTGACAGTTGTAGTGAAACGACGTCATCGGTTTCTGGGCAAGTAACAGCCTGAAAGGTTTCACAACAACATACTGCTCAAAGGTTCAAGGTATTTGAACGTCGTAAAGCACCCAGAGGTACAGCTGCTTTTCAGTACAGTCAAGACACACACAACGTTTCTCCTCTCATTCATTCATTCATTGTTTTTTTAATCGGAGGCTCGTCATCGATTTCAGCCCGCCAGCACGTTTCCTCCTGCAATCTCACCAGACACTTATACCCGCATGGCGAAGCCCTGCTCAGCACCCCCCTCCGCAGATGATCTGATGCTTTCAGCGACCATTTAGCCCACCACACTTGTCCATTGTGGTATCCTGGACTGACGGCTGGAGCCTGGGAGAAAACGCTCAGATGTTCTGGAGTGGTATTGACGTGTCTTTTCCAGCCTCCCAGTCTCCATGTCGGTGCCTGTCTGTACAGGAATCAACAGTAATCAGCCAAACGGAGCATTGAACTCCTTTTTCAGTGTCTTTACAAATCCTCCCCACATTGACACCAAATACACAGAGCTCCTGTCGCGTCCTTTCAGCTTCAGCACTAATCCTAATAAGGAGATGAATGGCTCCTCACAAACAGCAGAGTGGAGATGGAGACTGGATGGGGTGTCGCTGTCTCTCTCACTGTGTGTGTGTGTGTGTGTGTGTGTGTGTGTGCCGTGGGGACACTTTGGGGGGTTTCAGTCTGTGATCTGCTGCAGGGTTCCGTTCCCTCTCTAGGTTTTTGAGCTCTCTGAGGAGTGGTGACATCATTTGGATGTGAATCATCTGGTCAGTCTTCAGCGCTTTTATCACGTCTGTTCTTTTATCTCAGAATGATCCTCCAAACACAGGATGAAGGCCCCCACCTTCAACTCCTGCTTCATCGTTAGTTTCCCAAACGGACATTCTCTGTACGTTCAGTTCCGAGCATCCTTGTGTGTTTCCACGTGACGTCCTTCTACCTGAAACAGAATGAACAGCACGAAGCAGAGTGAGATCTCAAGAGGGATTTCATCAAGAATCTTTACATTGCTGGGTCCGAAGGTGGAGGACGAGGATAAAACGTATTTCTCCTGCTAGTACTGCTCATCTCGTAACACCATATACAGTATATACGTATATATATACACGTTAAAGATTATAATAAATTCAACTGAAATCATTAAATGTAGATATGAAGAAGTAAACACATTTTATTTTTGAAATGAAAATTATCACAAGTTCAGAAATTGATGATCAAAAGACAAAAAAGTGTCCCTGACACTTGAGAATTTCACTGAGTACGATATACACCAAAGTAAAGGTCAACGTGACCTGTCATCCACTGTCCTTTCAGAGTAAAGGTCTTACACTCAGTACAGTCTTATACTCTGTGGAACGACAGAACACAAAAATAAAGTGCAATTCCAGTTTCACAAATTAAGACGGGAAGACTTTTGAATTGCGAACGTTGAATTCAGTTGTTCCCTGTGCTGTTGCTCTCTGAGCAGAGTGGGATGTTTCCACCATGGTGTGCAGCATCGGTCCATTATGTAACAGACAGGGGGACGTGGGAGTGCAACCGGTGCACCATCACATTATTGCTGGGATTATTTTTGTTTTTGTTGCTGTTTAGCAGCCGGCAGTCATTCCTTCGATCAGCATCTCAGCACGCTCGTGCATAAAGGAAAACCAGCGGGCGAGCGAACCCCATCACCTGATCACACCTGAGGCATGGAAGCTCCCAGACAGTGACGACTGCTGCGTTATGAATGAGCTGAACTGACTTATTCAATGCTCGGGCTCTCAGTGGGTTTCTCTGATTACTTTCCTGTTCTGTTGTTAATTAGCTGTTGAACTGTGACAGCTCCCGTGTTTCACTGAACCTCGGGAGGTAAAATAACTTTTTTTGGGGAAAAGTACATGTTTGCTTTCCAGCAGAAAGAGAAGATCAGATTGAAGCTGTTGCTAGGAGCCAGTCGAGGTAGCAGATCTATGTGAGGGTATTGGGCATCAAACCTGTGTGTGTGTGTGTGTGTGTGTGTGTGTGAAATGACTCGACATTTATCCAAAAAGTGTCTTCTGATCAAATTCCGGATCCTGGAAGTGATCTTGTCGTTTGTCTCTCATGACGATGAACCTGGTGGAGGAGTGGACTGGCGATCAGCCTGCAGATGTGTTTGTTGTTTTGTTGAACTCTAAATTGTCCACGAGTGTGAACGTGAGTGTGAATGGTCAGATGAGATTGGCTCCAGCTCACAGATCTCCAGAAAGCTGGTACAGTTCTGTAGAGTTGTATTTTCATGGAAACGGACAGAAACCAAACCAAATATATGTACTTTATATGTTTGAATTCAGTTCATCAGTAAATGTGATATTAGGGAAATTCGGACGACTTTTCCTCATTTGAGGATCAACAAACACTTAAACCTGCTTTCTGGAACGGACCCCAGGAGGTTTGGTCGTTTCGACACATAGATCCTTTCATCGATCTCCATTTCACTGTTTCTTTGTTTGTTCACTTCTGTTCATTTGTCACTTTTTCCCCACAACTTTCTGTCTCTCTCAGAGAACCTGCAGACAGACGTGCAGTTGCTCTTTCATCCGCCTCCACATCGACTCAGCTGGGCTCCGTTTGTTTTGTTTTCCGTCATATTTGTGAAGAAGACAAACAAAGCAAACAGAGACTGGATGTCCCTGTGTCGACGTGTCACAGGGATCCGTCTCCCCGATGTACCGACATGAGAACAAGTGTACATGGGGTTTACTCCTTTGTCTGGGGTTTGGTCGTCACTTGTCCAAGGAGGTTCAGGATGACACCCTGGCCTGTTTTCTTCTGATGACAATCTGACAGTTTTACTAACTGAGTACACGCTGCCTCCATTCAGAGCCTTTTTGCCTTGATAGATTTTTGTATAATCAGGTGAGTACTGGAGTACAGTATTATTCATGATGTGACACTGAGGAGGACGTAACCTTGATTAAACCTGTATTTTTTCTTCTCTTTTGGCCTTCGGGTACAGTCCCGCTGTGTTTCTTGTTCCAGCTTGTCAAAGAGCAACGCAGCAGAGTTTATTGAAAGCCTGACGTGTTTCTCAATAATGGGTCGAGACAAAAGTGCGCTGGGTGACGTTGAGGGATGTGTTGATATTTCCTGCTTTGTCATTTCTGTCTGCTTTTGACTAACATGTTCTATGAACGACGGAGAAATATTTCATCAGCTGGCTCTGAAACTGTGAGTGTGAACCGGATAAACAGCAGCAGTGAAAATAAACACGGGTTTGTCACCTTCTGGTGCCGCCCACCGGACACCGGACACGGTCCCACCTACACCTACACCTTCCAGTAGTCACACCAAGGTGTGGACCAGACAATCCACACCGACGCCCCAAAAAGACTTTGGGCCTTATTTAGTTGGTCTGAAGCACATGGCACACAGGGCCATGTCACATGTGTCATTGCTGGTCCGATGCAGGCGCAGTTGTCATTTTCACACCATGAGCCCTCGCCGTCTAACTAACGGATAAACTTGTTCTTCTGAAAAAAAAAAAGGTGTCTTAAGTCAACGGGTTCAGTATTTCTCAAGTGCATCTCTGTCCCTACCACATTCCACCACAATCCAAACTGACGTCGCTATCTAACGAGCAATCAGGGAATGAGAGGTGACTCCTGATTGGCTGATTGACAGTAGGTCCCACCCCTTTTGTGAATCTCCTTGACGCCATCTAACTTGCAAGTGACTGAGACGCACACGTCTGCCGATCATCTCGGGACTAAAAGCTATGAACGTTGAATAGTAATAGCAATGGCGGAGAGCATTCTCCACCCAGGACAGTTTTCATGCTCCCCCTGTGTTTGTGTGGGTTCTCTCCGGGTACCCCATCTTCCTCCCACCTCCAAAAAGCAAGCTGAGGTTAATTGGTCCTGGTAAATCGCTCATAGGTGTGAATGTGAGTGTGAATGTTTGTCTTTCCATGTTTGCCTTTTCCACTACTACGATTACTACTACTACTGCTACTACTAATACAATATTTCATTTATATAGTGCTTGAAGAAATCAAAAAGCCTTTACAATAGCATGGATTACAAACAGAGAGCTGAAAAAAAAGGATTGAAAGCAGTTGAAAGCTCGGAGACATGAAGTTCTGTGAAGATGGAGCCCAGAGAAGCTGCAGTGCTCGGATGACGATATGCTGCAGGTGCCCAACAATGTCCTGCGTTCTATTGTTTGTTACAGTCAACGCATCGGACAAACAAACGGGGTTCAAGTTATTACAAAGATTGACGTGATGCGTTTCAATTTTTCCCTGTGGGAAAAGAAGCTGAACCAAGAAGAATGGAAAGATGCTACAAAGTCATCAAATGATTCGGACCGAGGTGTGAAGGCCAATTGAAGCATCCACCTCCCAATCAACCCGAAGTTTAAAATGTCAACAGACTGTTTTCTTCCCTCTTTGGAACTCGTTTCCATACACGTTATTAAGCAGGAGAAAGAGAATCAATTATCTTTGCCTCATTGGAGTCAAACGTCTTTCTGCTCACTGCTAATCTGTGTGTGTCTGTTGGCTGGAAAACCAATCGCAGCTCCGTGCTGATTTCTCTCTGTAGACTTGGACTACATGAGCAAGTCCTGACCTCAGCGGTGAGGACAACATCCTGTCATGTTGGGTGTTCAAGCGGTGAGCAGCTGAATCCAGTGTTTCCTGTGTGATCTGGATGAGTATCGCTACGGGGCCGTCGTGGCTTTTGGAACATCCAGCCCACTCTGCTGGCTCACGTGCGTCATGCCCCCGTCTATAATTCATGATTATACTTTCAGATTTTTCATATTTCATGGTTCGGGTAATTATCAACAGCTCGACTCATCAACAGTGTGCATTTGTTGGATGAATATTTAATGTGTGGAGATGGAAAGTACAGGGCTGCTGCTCATAAAACATTGTCCTCGCTCTGGCTGGTTCTGACACAGACAGAATGCAGTATTTCATTAGTGCTGCTTTCCTCCGGTTTCGCCTTCGAGCAATGTTGAGCACACAATTACCAAGGAGCCATTCAGCAAATGTATAAAATGATATCTGTGGATTTCTGGCTTCAGATTACAGACAAGTAATAGACAAGTCTACGTGTGTGTAGCTGCTCTGGTGTGTATTCCTTCTCCCTTTGAGGGGTAAAATGTCCCGACAGATGACTGTGCGAATTTGAACGATGCATGATTGGTTCAGATTAACTTCCGGAGACATTATGGAAAGTAATGGAACGTCAGCTTTCAATTCAAAGAGTAATTCAAGTGCAATGACAGAAGTTCTCTCCTGAAGTATGTCAGGAGAGAGAGAGAGAGAGAGAGAGAGAGAGAGAGAGAGAGAGAGAAGTGAACATGTAGTCAGAAATACTTTGTCATATCAAAATACTGGACGCATGAAGGTTCCACTTAAGGTTGTAAATCTGCTCAAGTCAAAATACATGAATGTGATTTTTTTTTTTCTCAATTGAACAATGTTTCATCAAATGAGCACGAGTCCGGAAATGTACACATGTCGACGGGTTTGTGACGTGAAGAAAGAAAAGACATTCTGCTACGAAATGTCAACAATGATTTGAATAATAATAATAATAAACAAGAACAACAATTATTACTATTGGTGTATTATTTTGGTGTATTTACCCAGTAAGCTTCACAAATGTAGTGGAATATATAAATACAATAACAGATGTAGCAAACATGTTAAAAGGAAATTGTGTCATAATTTTTCATTTTTGTTCTAGCATTAATGTTCTTTTCCATTCCAGCAGATGTTAAAATTCTGCTGATTCATAATTCCTAGAACTGATCAAGCTTCATCACATGTGTGACAAGCTCCTCTTCGGTGAACGATCATTTTTTCTCTCTGGATTTTCTCCAAACTGGATGATGAGAAAGTGAACTGTCTCTGTGACAGGGGAGGCGGGTTGTCTCTGATTCTAGAATGCTCTTTCGTTAGTTTCAGAAAACCTCGACTGCCCACTCATTGAGAGATGAGAGATGATAACGCCATGAATTCCAGATGGTTCAGAGTCTCCTTCATCCGTTGATATCTGAGCCGCTGTCCTCACCTGGAATATAACGGACACATTGATAGAAACACACCAGTGTGTCCGTGGAACTCAGAGAATGTAAATATGAGCTCAGTAAAATGGCATCTACCTATAGTGAACCTTACTGATAGTCTGAATGTCAGATTTCTAATCAGTGCTTTTGTTCAATGCTCATCATTTACAGCACAAGACATATTTGCTCTCCGGGAAATTGATACTGATGAAGATTTTTGCGCCTGTCCGATTCAATTGAATCTGTTATTTGACATTTCTGACCTGGCTTTTAATCATACGATACAAAATCAACACTGATATGCGCAGAAGACAGTTCATATTCACTGATGGAGGAGCGGGTGCCACTTAAAATATATTTCATTTGCCTCACTGCTGCTCAGTGTCACAACAAAAAACCATAGAGGCTGGTATGGGGGAGGTTTGTGTGCACAGGGGAGTGTTTGTGTGTGAGTAGAAGTAATTTAGATTGAGTCAATCTGCTTTAAAGACAAGGCTGAGTGGACAGATAGCCATTTACCCACAAAGTGCTGGATCAGCACATTCAGCTCCTCTTATTTCACAACGGCCGCCTGCCAGTTATCCAACGAAAGCAAGGAGGGGAGAACGGAGAGGGTGTGGGTCTGTTTTGGTGACCTGCTGCCTCATGTCACTTTGTGTGAGTTCCACCGGGTCCGGACGTGCAACAGGCAGTGTTTGTGGCTGCAGTTCTTCCCAATAGAGGACACACATTGTCCATGAGTGTCATGTGCATGAAGGAGTAGACTCTGTGATGCACCACGGCGTGCCGCGTCAGTGGGTTTGAAGTCCGTGTGAGGTTTTCAGATCAGTTTGAGGGTACCGCAGCTGGGAGGGGTGCAAGTCAAGCACCCCTGCACATGTCCGTTGGTGGATGGATTTTCACAACGCCAGGGTTCCCTCCATGCTTTTGTTTGGATTCATCTGGAATTTGTGTTCCATGGGAATTTAACCTTCATTATATTCAATGAACGGTCAATGAAATGGTGCTAGCTATAGCTAACATTAGCATCTAAATTGTCCATGTGATCTTTGCAAGTTAAACATTAATACGACATGTATCAAATATATTTACACCGCAATGTCAGCAAAATGCATGTGACTCTGTGCCGTCCACGGGGATAACAATAGAACATGCATTACATGCATTCCTGGACCGTTTATTATTATAATTAGTTTTTTTATCAGCCTTCACAGGCTGATCTGTGCACTGCTTCTCATGGTTCATCATATGTTCATTGTCTGTGCATGCAACTCCTATGTCTGTTCTGTCCGTCCCAGGTAGGGGGGTCCCTCTCTCTGTGGTCCTCCCTGAGGTTTCTGACTCTTTTTCCCTGTTATAAGGGTTTTTTTGGGCAGTTTTTCCTCCCCCTGATTAAGGGTTTAGGACAGAGGGTGCAGCAATGTGTGGACTGTGAAGTCCATCGAGACAATTGTAAATTGTGATGTTGGGCTATAGAAATAAAGTTGAATTGAAATGAATTGAACAATGGAACATATCTGTGGCCTCAGTAGTCGTCATCAGCGGGAGCCATCCGCCATGACATCCGTCATGGCGGATGGCTCCCCTCTGTCATTTGAGGTGGTTCTCACGTTTGTTTGAAGACATGCAGGTGTTCCTGCTGCTGCGTCTCTGGCTTGACGGTGTCCGCGTCTCGTACACAAATCACGTTACAAGTCTCATGCGATTACTCAAATTCTTAAGGTTAGTTCATCATTACATAACTTCCATACTTTGGTAAAGATCCGAGCCATTGAATTGACTCTCTGACCTCAGACTCCCTTTGATAATGTCACGAGTTTGTTTTAGAGAAGAGAGTGAGAGAGAGACAGCGATGGAATGGAAACTGAGCCTTTGTTGGTCTTTAAAACAACACGCAGCTCATTTACCACCTCTGTCCATCAGCAGCCATCTTTGTTGTCTGTAACAAGGGTTGTCGTCCTGTTCAGCCCCGCCCACAGACTCTGTACATTTGCTGCTGTATGTTTGGATGTCCACACCAGCAACCTCTGCATTCTTGTCGATAACGTGCAGGGTTCAGTGGGTGGGCGGGTTCATGCAGGAACGCTTTCCTCTGACCCAGCTCATTTATTCCTACACTCGGGTTACAGGTCGCAGATCGATGTTCTATAACCGACTGATTTCTATCAACGGTTGCGTACAAGACAAAAATGTCCAACAAGAGCTTATGCATCACACTTTGTGCTTTATTGATTTATGAAGGTCTGAGAGGTGACACACTGTGTAGAAGAACACAGAGTATCACACTTCGGATTCGAGCTGAGGGCCGGTTTGTGCAGACAGCGAGCGTCCATCGAGCAGCCGCCTGCTTTAAATTCTACGGAAGACACTTAGTTCAACGAATGTACACGGACTAGAAAAGCCCTTGTAGGTAAGGAAGCTGCAGACGCAGGACGCAGGAAGCTGCGTCCTGCGTGGAGCGGCTAGTCGCAGGCGTTGTTCCTCAACGCAAACTGTCTTCAAATATGGAACTTTGACCCTCAGTTTTTCCAGGTGGATTCAACAGATGTCAGCTGGTTTCTTGTCTTTCTTTTCTCCACCTCCTTGTCTCCAAGCGGTCATTGTTTTTTTCCTCTGTGTCATTTCACTCAAGTACAACTTCATCTCGTTTGGATTTCTTTGCATGTGTGACTTAATTTGGTTGATACCAACATCCGGTGACAACTTCCACACCCATAGCACCATTACAATATATCTTTACACAAGTAATATAAATATATTGATTGAGAAAAATGTTGACCAAATGTTTTTCCATACGTATTTTCCCCGGTGTCATAAGTTGCCATAAAAATATAATATATATAATACTTGAGTGTCCACCTCCGTCTAGACATAACTGGGTTTAGTTCCATACTTGAGTCATTTCTGTTCATCCCGTTTATCTCTTCAGTGTGTCGACTGTCAAGCTGCATTTTCCTGTCTTGTGCCTGTTTTTGTGACGACTGACCTTCATACTAGACTTGTCACTAATTACCAGTCACATCAGCCAGTGACGACATGGCAGCTTGACAACAAGAGGGACACACCTCCATCTGCCCCTCCAACACACACACACACACACACACACACACACGCACACGATGCAGGATGCAGTATGTTTCCGTAGCTGCAGTTGCTCTTGGCGTGCCCTTAGTGGGAGGACAGCAGCGTTCAAGCCTTCATGTAAACACAATGCCGTGGATGGTGTGTGGGTAATTTCCAGCAACGAGGACATGTTATTTCCTCTGTGTGTGCGTGCGTCCTCCTAAGGTGGACTGAAGTCAGCCTTCTGATGAAATAACTGTGTTTTGCCACAAGTACAAACTCCCGATCGAAGTGCCTCTCCTTGGAAGCAGTGAGGAGTCAGCAGCATGAACTCCAGGCAGCTTCCCATTGCATAACTGTGTCATGGACTATTTACACTTGACAGTTTTCTCCCCGAGACTATGGAGTGAGACACAACACTTGGCAATACCAGAGTTATGCAGTGAATAGTATTATTCAGAGAGGCTGACAGACACTTGCTGTGCTGTCTCTGTATGAAGGGAAATCACTTACTGCATCGTTAGAATATCCTTCATAATCCTGATGGGCAAAGCACTTCTTTTCAGTCTTCTCAATTAGCGGAATCAGTTCAGAAAAAAAAGATTTGTTCACCGAATGGAGGCGAGTGCTCCGCCTGACGCACTGAACGGAGGCTGAGGTTGAACTCTTTGTCTTCCTGAAGTGCCGCCGCTTAAAAACGTCAGTCTCCTGTTGAAAACGGTGAATTAGTCGTTTAGAAATTGAGATGGCTGAATGTTGGGGATGTTTTGGGAATGACTCACTGAACACGCAGTGGAACCCACAAACGGTGGTGAGATCAGAGGGTGCGGTCGCTTGAGTACCGCTTCGAGTGACTGTAACAGTATTTTGACATTAAATAATAATAATAATGATAAATGACTGACAGACTGGATTCATTTGAGTTTGATTCACTGATGGAATGATGTGCGATGTGTGTATTACTGCATGTCAGAGAGTGCTTTACCTTGGAATGTATTGTAGTTTTTCTGCATTCATCTCTCAGTGTTCTGATGCAGTTTCAGTTTGATTCCTGTTCATTCAAGGAATTCTGTTCTGAATTCCTTCTTATTTGGGTTTAGTGCTTTTTAAAACACTGAACATCAGAAGAACTAGTAAAAACAATTACTACTAGTTGCATGGGGCTTCAAGCAGAAGAAAATAAGATTCCGGAATCAGCCAAAGTCTTCATTTGGCCATTAAATAAATGTATAATGTTGCAGCACTGTGGGGTGAAAACAAGCAGACAGAAAACAAGTTCACATTTTAGCAGACTTGTTTTAATCCACAGTGTTTGTGCATATAGGACATTAAAACGCTCCCTGGGGTGTTGTGTGTTTTTCACCACTCTGGACACATGTGTTTGAAAGAAATCAACCATTAAATTGTTATTTCATTTTATTTTATTTCATTCTACTTATTTAAATATTTTATTTTTTGAAAAAAAAAAGTTTTTATATTTTCATTTGACACATTTAGACAGCTCAGTCACAGTCACACGGGGTAATGGTGTGTGTATTACAGTTATTTACACAGTGAGTCCAGTGTGAGCTTGTTTACCCTCCTGTCCTGGTGTTTCCAGGGTGTGAGAACCTCTCTAAGGTCGATATGAACATAAATCCAAAGCTGGGATGTGAGAAATATGAAATCTAGAACTTCTAGAATCTCCAGGAACTTGTTCTCTAAGGGGAAGGAGTGAAAGCACTTTGTCACTGTCACAACAATAACACAGCTTTGAGTTCCACCCGGATTTTACTGGACATTAAACACACATTCATCAGGACAGTGTCAAACACGCCAGTTCACAGTGTGAACGTGACGTGGTGTGAGTGCTCAACCAGAATGAACGGGGCATTAGAACACATGACTTGAGCCAACAGCAGGTTTACTTTCATTTGCAGATGGATGACAAAGGAGATAAAAGCAATTGTCGCACTCATCAGCAACTTGTAAAGAACCAATTAGGGAGGGGGCATCTTAACGAGACAAGGAACATTCTCCTGGCTGCCTTTTATTTTGCCGGAGGCTCCAAGGAAGAAAAATCAGAAAACGCTCTTTAGTCAACCGCCCAACACAGACACACCTGCTGTCTGCCTGTGGCCCGGAAACATGAACTGAATGACAATAATGGAATCAAGTGAAACGACCATGTGCTTCTCCTTCACTTCTCCAACCGTCTGTTTGTGGGTGTATGATAAAGGCACACCTGACTATTGTGTTCAACTACAATCGGAATGCTTCATAAAAGTTGACTGGGATTGGAGTTGAGTGGAAAATGCTTGAAAATGTTTGTGTCCCACTGCCATGTTTTCAAAGTGAGCGCCCTCTAGAGGTCGTATGAATAACCTAGGTTGGTTGTCTCAGGTGTGTCGTCATCAGATGACAACCTTCGTTCAGTTGTATTTAGTTCTAGTTCATCGTATGCATGACACTAATTAGAATGACTTAGTTCTTACCTTCAGCATTTTGAAGCATAATTACTTCAAAAATACATATGTTATACACAAACACAATAGTTGGTTGGTTTTAGTCACATCATCTCTAAATTAGGATTACAAGCAGTGGAGACAATGAGAACACTATATTATAATAGGATTTACTGTACAATTTATTTATTCAAGACAGTGGTTGAGATGCCTCTTGGGAATGCTTCATGTACGCATAAAAAAACTTTAGATAAACTTCCTCACATTAGCAGAAATGATGATCGTGATGATGATGAAAGCAAAGGCATCCTCGTTTTAAATTTGACTGCAACATGTTGTTTTTTGTCTTTTATGAAATATCTTGATGGTTCTTCATAACCCTCCATAGGGTTTAATTTATTATTTTTTTTAAATTTCAGTCTAGTAACTGATCCTCAGTAGCATCATAGACAAGACACATTTTTATTTTTATCTATGATTTCCTGGCGTGGACCTTGAGTGTGTTTGTGAGTCTGCACAGCACTGTTCGTATAAATGCGAAGAAGCAAATGCTCAGTGCGATTGTTTAAATCCTGTCTCAACCTCAGCTCCTGATAATTACATGTCACAGCTTCCACTGTTATTACAGTGAAATGCTGCTGTGTTGCACCTGCTGAGATCAAATGGCGCTTTATCTTGATGCTGTAATGGAGCTGATAACTGCTTATTATTCCAGATCACAAAGGGGATATTTGGAGAAAGAAAGAGATGAAAGGGAGCAGATTTAAACAGCTATATTCTCCAGTTCTGCAGATAATGAGCCACTGTCCTTCACATAAAGGACAAGTGAGTTTTCCTTTGGCTTTCCAGGTTAAGGAGACCTGATGGTGCAAAGAAAGCCGCGACGCACCTCCAGCAAATGTGGATTTCCTCTGCAGGTCCATCTGCACACCAACCGTGGGAGCTCATTAACCGTGAACC
This sequence comes from Aeoliscus strigatus, assembly GCA_901007665.1. Lineage (NCBI taxonomy): Eukaryota > Metazoa > Chordata > Actinopteri > Syngnathiformes > Centriscidae > Aeoliscus > Aeoliscus strigatus. Next base: position 53,476 of record CAAKHB010007662.1, read on the forward strand.
ACTGGCCAAAAATCTGTGAAGGCCAATCACATTTATATGATGTGGGCGGGCTCAGAGCCATGTACAGAGTCTGTGGGCGGGGCTTAACAAGTGGACAACAGTGCTGCGCCTTGGAAGTCGTTCACAAGTACTGTACCCAACCCAACCTCATCACACGGTCACAGAGACATTCATTTGTCCAAAAGACACAAATCTGCCGATCACAGCTCATCTCTCCTGCAGAGTGCTGCATTCCCACCACATCGTGCACCATATGGTATGGCCTTCTGCCACCTTCTCCCCATGAGCTCTACAGAATAAGCTTCAAATGGGCCATGACAGGGACACTCGGTGATGGTGCAGGCTTTGTTGCCATAGTGTTTCTTGATAGTGGTTTATGAATTTGTGACAGCGACATGACACGTGCTGTCTCATCCTTCCAGTCTTATTTTCTTCCATATCATGACACTGCAGTATTTAGCATGCTTGTGAAAGGGCTTTAGTCAGACTTCCAGTTCTGCATCCTCACACTGATGAGAGTGTGAATCGACCGATTGCCAAAATGTTTTGGAGCATCAGTTTTTTCTCCCTGGAGCATGGAACAGCCTCGGTCTGGTGTGTATGGAGGCACACAAACAATTACATCCAAAATCACTCATACAAACTGGTTCTGGCCAATGGAGGCGGATACAGTCACCACCTGCAGCATGCCAGCCACGATGACGCGAAAAAAGGCCCCATAGTCACTCTATCTCCTGTTCTCTTGAAGCAGCCCATTAGCCAAGCAGCTGAGTGATGCTCTCGTTAGCAGGACGCATTCAGCTGGCAGGAGGTCGCTGCTACTGGAAGCTAGCAGGAAGCCCATTTGTGCTGAAATAGCGTCCAGCAAACCACTTAGGTTTTCAGAGTGGTTGGAGTCCACTACAGTGGCATTCTGACTTGCATTTTTTTTTGCTTCTATTAAAAGTTGTGGAAATATTCAAATGATTTGTTGATTTATTCTTTTTAAAATTTGCAGAATTTGTTTCCACTGTGAAAGACATTCTCAGTTAAATGCTTATTTCCCCCATCTGATCCTGTCTAAGGCCATATATACTCATATATACTCATAGACGGAAAGGGATTTTTTTTTTCTTTTAACGTTTTCCGTAAGCACAGAATCTTGTGAGAGAAATGTGTGCACCCACACAAAACCACTGAAAACACTGTCGTATGTATTCCAGGTCTGTGAGTGGTGCTGTAACGCTGCCGCCACAAACCAGACAGATAAGGGACCTTTCACACCTTTCGCATTGTTGCTATTTATTTACCTTCTTTACGAAGTGGTAAACAGAGCTAACTAGCTAATTTGTTGCAGCGACTACATACAAGCAATCAATGTCTAGTGCAGGGAGATGCAGCAGACATAAATTATGAGGACACAATGTCAGTAGATCATTGGTCTGCACGTATTTATGCAGAACCAAGGATCAGATGTAGACAGTGAAGAAAAAAAACCCCCACCTTGGTCCAGACTCTGGTGTGAAAGCCCCCGAAGACACAGACCATGCGCATAAAACCTGATGTAAACAGACAGAGATGACGATGACAGAGAATATGAGTCAAATCAAAAAGAAGACGGTACACAGTAAAGGCACAGCAGTAACATCCTCAGGAGAATGCATTTGGAATTTAAAGGAGTACACCAAGTCTGTCTTAATGTAGTTTTGAAAAGGTGCCCAAATATGACCAGAACACTCTTGCCCCCCTTCAAATCTCTGCTGCACACAGACTTTCAAAGCTTTCTAAGCACGCTCAAAGTTTTAGAAGTCTGAGCTTAATCCTTGGGAATAAAATGCTTATTTTTGACAACAGAAGAAGCTGGTTCAGACGTTTTCACTGGGCATTTGTCAGCGAGAGGTCTTCTTATGAAGGATCCAGCAGAGACAAACCAGCTATACCAAAATTAGAGTCAAGTTACACTCACACAAATTTGTTCAGCAGGCCATGTATGTGTAAAACTGTGTAAAACACCTTGTTCCAGACATGAAATCAAATGGATCAGAACCTTCATGTAATAGCCTTCATGTAGGAAAGCCTGTTCCTGATGAATCCTGATTGATCAACACATAAAGAAACACTCTGCAGTCTCCCATCCTTTTTTGATAAAAATGTATTTCATTCTTAAAATAAGGTCAATGAATAAAAGGATAAATACATAAGAAAAACTCAGAAAATATCAATGAAAAGGAACAGAAAGAGGAATATCTTCAACAACCTGCTTGCCATCATTTTAGGTCCCATTGGGTTTGGTCTATCTTGAGTGCAGCGTGCAGGACGTGGTGTAAATTTTTGAATTGATTGAAATTGTGGGAGAAAACATGTAAATGTCCTCTGTTATTTTATAATCGTTTTCTGACTCAGCTGACATTACTCAATGCAACATAATGTCACGCAACAGAACACGATCTTGAACAGAGCATTCGCTCTCGCTGCTGTAATTTACTGTGCATTTTTATTTTAACTCTTCTGGCTGAGTATGTGTGGAAATATGATATGAATCTGATAATAGCGTGAGATGGTGTTTGAAGTGTTGAAAAAATGTTATTGAAAGCCAAAGATGTCAGAAAATATGAAAGACATGCAGGTGAATCACTACAGTAAAAACATCCGTACCCCCTGCTCGTATGTTGTCAGCTGATCCATCTTGCCAGTGATAAATACAGTAAAGAAGTGTGACTATAACTCAAGGCGACCTGAGCAGAGATGAATTCTGCGGTGACACCCACCCTTCTCCTCTTGATTTATTGTTCTATATGAAGACTAAGGGTAGAGGGAAATTGAAAACGCCACCCCCGAGCTGACTCTGCTTATCAATGGCGACGCAGTGTTCAGAATCTTAGTTGTGTCCCTCGTAAGGTAGATAATCGAGGCTCGTGTATGTGGAGTTAGAATATTTCCCACACCGGAAAATTTGTGGTCATTAACTGTGCAACAAGCACATGCTTTGGCTAATGCACTTCAGCTTTGATATCGTGCATATGCCAGTCGTTACCATTCTTGTGCAGGATCACAAGCACTGGAAATTGACTTTATTGGCTATGGGAACATAGCTTGACATCAGACATGCATCAGAAATATACGTCACGAGAGAAAAGCATTTTTTTAGTTTTCACTGGAAACACACGTTCTCTTTAGTATATTCTCTCAGTATATAGTACATTTTTAAATATTGCAGTTGTACTTCCTCCTAGAATGCAAACTAATCTCAAGGGTTGGTCACTCAGGGTAGAACTATGCTAGGAAACAAAGTAGGCATTGTGTCAGTGCTTAGAACTGGGTCATGAGGCAAAACTTGCAACCTCTCGCTTGGAGGAGATGAATTTCACAGCAGACAAATCATCCATTCCACTGTTAGTGAGGATGCAAATATGTACATGCTGTAACAGATACAGCATAGAACAGTGGCGTGACTTTGATAATCATGCTGTGTTTCTAATCTCTTCTTATCAGTACTGTGATACATTGGATTACACACACAACTCAGTTAGCTCAGTTAGCTAGTTTATGGAACTCTGTGACAAACAGCATCAACTGCTTGTCACACCCCCAGTTCAATATGAAGTTGACTAGTGAATATGTTACAGGTTACGTTAAAAAAAAGGCTAATATGCAAATTACTCAGAAAACAAGGGTTGTCAAGGGTTAGCGCTAGCTAATGGACTGTTAGCTATCTAGGTATTTTAGCTAGCTACCATAGGTACCTAACTAGATGTAGTATAGCTTTGTACATTACCCAAAAACACAGGTAGTTTGCAAACAACCCGGGTAATTTGCATATTACCCATTTTTGTCACATTACTTGTAACAGATACACATACTACACATCCAGCTGCTCTGCTGTCTGGTTGAATCAGGAAATGATGATATATTAAAACACATTTTTTTTCATGTAATTCTTAGATCTCACATGAATTGACAAGTCTGCACAGTGGTGGTGGTAGCTCATGACCCTGCTGATGCTGATGATGCTGATGATGGCTGCACTGATGAACCTCTGGAGCTGACGAGAAGGGGCTCAAGACTGAGAGTACGACAAATTTACATGAAAAGCTGATTTTTTTTCCCTGTTAGAAGTTTTTGGATGGATTATTCGGGACTGTAAAGATCATTGAGGCATTGCAGTTTGGGATGTTAGGCTGTGAAGAAAAAACTTTTATATCAATGTGTATCTGCTGGGAAAACGTAAAAACCAATGCACTGTGGGTCTCTGTAGCGTCATTCCATGATGTTGCTGATGATGACCAACCAAACCATCTGGGCCAAAAATTCTCTTGTCGTTATTGTTGCTAAATAAAAGAGTGACGGATGAAATGTTCTGTCTATTCTCTAATCTGAGTAGGATCGCTGGGATGACTTTATTGTTTAATTATGGACTTAGTCATCCATCCGATAATTGTTTTAATGTTTGAAAAACAATAAATAACACACACACAAAAAAGAGATGGATGAATTTTTAAAGAGCGAAGGAAGAAAGTTTTATCAAAAGGAAAATATGTTATGCAGAAGATGTGCGATGTTTGTGAGCTGCTTCAAAGGGAAGATGAGGATGAGACTGTGTGTGTGTGTGTGTGTGTATGCAGTGTGTGCCGTGTGTGTGTGCAGGGCTTAAACTTCAAGCGTGTGGGTCATCAGCCGAGTCCCGTCCTAATAGCTGAGAAATGTGGAGATGCGTGGACTGCAGGACGTGAGCTGCAGCAGGTGTTTGACATTACTTCTCGCGACTGTGAGAAAAGCATGATAGCACTGATGAAAGGCACTGATAACGTGGAAGAAAGAAAGTTCCCAGTGAGAGGATTCTGGCTTGTTGAGAGGAGTACGTTAGAACGACTGAAACATCCCAACCAGTCTGACCTGTTATTGTTTTGCACTCATCAGCATGTCACTGGAAGTCAAAAATGGCTGTAATTATGGTCAAATAAACTGGTTTGGGAAGTGCTGGCTCTGTGTGTGTTATGAACTGGGGCACAGAGGAGACTCTGGCCTGAGAGGCAGCTTGTTTCATGAGGTGCTGTATATTTGTATCTGGTGGGATTGGAATTCATGTCGTTTGGCTAATTAAGTTTGTTGCCCGGTGTAGACGGACATGTACCATTGGACTTTTAGCAGCTTTTTGAAACTGGATTTCCTTTCTTCATAGTACCGTTTCTGCGTTTTAATTCTCTGTACATCTGTTGCTGGTCTGTCCATCCCAGGGATCAGAGGGAGGGTTCCTCTGGACTGTAAACTTATCATTTGTGATGGTAGGCTCTACAGATAAACGTGGGAGCGGAAGAATCAGAAGAAGCGTCGGTAAATGCTGTCAAATCATATCACATATATAACTGTTCCTCTGAAAAGCCCAGATCTCTGTCAGCGAAGCTTTGTCAGTTTGCTGAGAAGCCAACAAGCTTTATCTTGCCACCATGCCTCCCTGCCCCCAAGGTTCATGACGATGCCTGTTCCACCACCCATGTGCTCTCACACCCGTGTCCTCATTTCCCTGCTCCACGTTCCCACATTGGTGTTTATCTCGTATCAGCTTACAGTGTAGGTCGCTGTGGTCCCTGTGGTGAATCTCATCAGACGGCTGTAGGACGATCCGTCATCGGCGTTGCCGCGTCCCTCTGTTCGCCCGCGCCAGCGCTCTCCGCCACAGCACTGAGAAGGTCAGAATGATGGCACGGCAGCAGTGTGTCAGGTCTGGTAATTGTCATCCTCATCTGGTACATGTCTTCATTTCCACTTCAGTGTCGCCAAACTTTGCATCGATTCACACTCGTCAACGGCGACGAAAGAAGTCGATATCTTAATTCCAAAGAATGTGAAGCATGAAGAGTCATTGTATCAGACTTAGTGTTTCAACTTCAAACTAGACGGGGGGGAGGGGGTGTGTGTGTTTTGCTTGATTGTCTTTAAATGTTCCAGAACATTTTTCTGGATTATTCTAAAGTGTTTTTCTCTATAGTTTTATGTATAGCTGCATGATAACGATAAAATAATACTGTACTAATACTTTCTTTGCGTTAAAGTCCTTCTCACACAGGCTGCAATGGTTTTTATCTAATATCAGCAGGAGTTTCACTCTTCCTGTCAGTTAAAAGCATTCATTTGTTATTTCAGTCTATTACAATGCTTTATGTATGCTGCTTTTAGCAGCACATTGTAATCGTCCATGTAGAATATTGACTTTTTAACTTCTTTTGAATTTGTTCCTTTGCTATCTTCTGCTTGCTCCTTTGTTTTTCATTTGTTTTTAGTCCTCTGCACTGTCACTCTGCTGGTAGGTAAATGTTAGGACAGTCAAGAGGGTACACATCTGGATTAGTCAGTGTTCTGTGCGGGGACGGAGATGACGAGCAGATAGCTAATGAAATGAGGATTGTTCTTATCAGCAGCCGTCGTCTCTGCCTCAAACACTCCATCCATGCCTAGAGCTCTAACCTGAAGCTCTGTGCTGAGTACTGAGGAGGCTGACGTGAGCTTTGATTGGCTCATAGCATTGATGTCATTGTTTGTTCTTTGATCTCTCTCTTTCTTTCCTTGTTCACTTTCCTGTTGTTCTGTCAATTGTGCGATTGAGAGAGACGATCGGATGGAGAGAGAGAGAGAAGAGAGAGAAAGAATATGCTGTTACCATGGCAACTGAACCTCGGCTTTGAGCCAGTACCACAGACATGCGCACCGGCCCCTCTCTGATTGTCTCTCTGGCTTGTGCGACGTAGATTAGTGTGTGTGTGTGTGTGTGTGTGTGTGTGTGTGTGTGTGTACCCCCGATGAGAATGAACAGGCAGCAGAAACAAGGGACTCGGCTGTGCCTGTTGAAGTAGTGCTTCAAAACCATTGTACTTTTCTCTGTGATGAATGATCATTAGATATCAAAGACACACACTATCAATCAGTGCACAACAAAGGAAAAAGCAGTGAGCTCCTGCCCGACACGAGCTGCCGTGGTCAAGGTTTGAAGGTCTTATTGTGGGCAACAATCAGTAACAGGAAATGAATACGCTAGCTGATGCTGTGGCATCAGTAAGAATTAATCAAGCATTTAATCGATTTTCCTGACAAGAGGTCTCCATCATGGATCATATTTGCCGCACACGTTGAATGATGCGATTTATTTTTGAATTCTTTTTCGCAGGCATCCGTGTCCTCCAAGGACTTTTTCATTATTGGCGGAAATGGATCATCAAATCTTTTATGAGCACTTCAAAGCAAAAGTAAATATCGATCTGTGCCACGCAGCATGGTTGGCTGAGTGCTTGTGAGAAATGAAAAATAGCAGCATTTGGGCACACAAAAGCTTTTTTCCCCAGATTTGGGGGTGTTGTAAACACAGCAAAGCTGAGACAGGCAAGTTTCCACACGTCAGTGGAGATGAATGTCTTGTATGTTACGGTGCCCAGATGACTCCCTGAGTCGATAGATTCATTTTCATTTATCTGTGGAACCATACGTCCTATTTCCAGCTTTGGCGCCGGAATCGGAAGTCGGAGGGACTTGGGGACGGGTCCATCGGAAAGACCGTGGCCACATTGTATGGAGGCGGCGCTGGTTACAAGTCGCTACCACGTAGCGTTCACCACAGGGATGCAGTTTATCCCCGTGTGCCACTGTCTGTCAAGTGGTTCCATTCGAGCAGGACACTCCCATGGCCATCGACCCGGCCAAGCATTTCAACCTGAGGGCCCTCCAGCTCCTGATGGCAGAGCGGCATGTGCTCCTTCCAGTCAAGGACACGATCTCTGGAGAGGGTCTGCTGCAGGTGTTGAGGACCGTCATCAAGTTCCTGACCTGCTGCCAAGGCTTCTTGGCAGACAAGCTGAACTTCAAGTTCCGGGACATAAGAGGCGACAGGACGTTGTGGTGGAAGGGAACAGAGTTCCTGAACCTGCACTTGGGGAACCAAGCACTATCTCCCCTGAGCATGGTTGCCTCCATGACTCAGTGTTTGCAGAGATCTCCCTGACATCCTCCAGATCCCCAGAGATGTAGAAGATGACTGTGACAGAATGAGAAGTGCAATTCAGAGGAGAGATGCTCGTTATTTTCAGCCTGACTGAGTCCAAGTGGGACATGAACACCATAACAAAGAGATACAGCGGCACTTCGTGTTTCGTGTTTGCTTCACTCACCATGTTATTTCACTCCCCAATCGTGGAAGTAGACTCGTATCAATGATTTATTCAGTTGATTTAGCTCATAGCTCAGGGCTCAGCTGGACCAGTATGAGGGTTCCACATTTAGAGGAATCCATCTCTGTGAAAACACTGATTGTAAGTTGTGGGTCTGTAGGGATACTTGGTGGGAGAGGAGTCGGAGGGGGTGATTATGTCCCGACCTGGTTGTGTCGCTGTGTCAGTCTTGGGCCATCATCACTCACTGTGCGATCTCTTTGTTCTCCTGGTCAACTTGTGGTCTCAGGCTTGGAATGTAGGCCAGAAATGAGGCTTATTAATTAAAGTCTGGTTGGCGAGACACAACAACACAAAGCATTGTTACACACTAGGTTCTGTCGGGCAGGTCAGATCCCACGGTGGTTATGTTCACACACTATGAAAAGTTCAAAACAGGAAGAACATAAGTGTATATACTGTATATATACTCATCCTATGTACGAATGATATAAATGCAGGGTTCCGTTTACTCCAGAGTAAAGGCTTTTTAAAATCCATCATGTTTCCTAATCATCCAAATGAAGGAACCCTACAGATGATGTTTTTCACATTTTATTGTAGAGTACATTCATAAAATCCAGTAACCCAGACTGGTAAAACATGTACAGATATAGAATATTCTGGCCACAGGTGGCACAAGGGCTGAGAACTTGTGGTTGGCACGTGACGTGTTGTTGTTGTTGAATGTAGCCTAACATCAGAACAGAGCCAGGAACAGAGATGTGAAATGTACTATTGCTCTCTCCAGTCCACCCACACCAACAATACCCAACTTATGGAAATGCTTTTTCAGCGAGGTTTCAAGAGAACTGAGTCGATACCATCAGCCGTCATTTTTAAAAACATCACACCTGTAACATAACGAGATGTAACACATATTTCATCGACATTGCTGTGACGACCTTGTTCACGTGGAAGAGGTCCTGAATTACAATGGGAAATGACAAGTTAGTGTTGAGTCGACTCGTGGAGAAGCAGGTAGAGCTTCAACAACCGCCTGAGCGGATGGGATGTCAGGAACAGTCGTGCTTTTGGCGTTAGTCATTCTTTCTGTAACACTGTTTTTGGTAATTATCATGTTAGTGTCAGAACATTCTTGCTTGAGGAGATGACAGCTCTCTGGCAATTCAGGGGGTTACGGAAAGGTAAAGTTCTAGCAGCAGTGCTGGTTTCATAATTTGACATTCGGGTGCTAAATGTCTTAGTCTTCTTAGTCATCCATGTTATGATGTACAACCCTAAAGCTGCATGTCCTGCTGACATACCACCTCTATAAAAAATGTGTAAAAGTGTGGCCTAATGCTTCCACCATAGCATTTTGAAGTGTCATCTCCTCTCATCTCAGCTATTTTCTTGCTTCTTTTCAGGCTGGTGGTACTTTGCTGAAGTGACTGAAGTGGGAAGTGAAGAGAAAAAGACAAGGGCAGGGGGCTGTGTCAGGCATGCAGGAGTCTGCCACCAACAACAAAATGGCCAAACAGGTGGTAAGTGGAGAAGTACAAAAGTACTGATAACAAAGCAGCAGTGTTAAAAAAAGAGTTAAAAAAAATAAAGAAGTAAAAATATCTCATTCATATATTCTTAGTTAATAAAGATAGCATGTTTATTACCTCCACTAAGGAGGTTGTATCTTTATCAGAAAAAAGTTCTGGACAGATTTTAAAGGTGATGAAATGTTGGTGGTGTTTTGGAACCATCTTGATGCAGGAGTTTTTGAACAATCCTTCATCACAGTGACATTGGGCCATTTTCAGTACGTGTGTATATAACTCCACAATTAATTGTCAGATTGCGGTATAAAAAATTCTCCAAATTTTGATCCGGCTCCTGATGAAATTCTAGGTAACAAATATTACGGTGATTCAGGATTTCCAGGCACTGTGAGGCAACCAGAGAAGATAATAAAAGGATTGGAAAGGATTGTACAGTAAAATGTTTGTTTTCTGGATTCATGAACATTTGTCATTAGCGGTGTTTCATGGTATTACTGTTGCCTGCCGACCAGAACTGAACCCCTTTAGCGAATAACTCCTGGGACAGAGATGGGCTTTGGCACAATGCCGTTTATTGACAGAAACAAGGGGAAGACCGATGAGCTAACGGGAGAAGCGGCTGCCACAATCCAGGTGGGGATGAGAGATCCTGTGGGGGGGTTGAGGTGGAGTAGTGAGGTATAGAGCCAGTGAGGTGTGGATGCATGTGGAGCAGAAGTGGAGGTCAGAATCTGGTGTGTGTTAGATGGTGCAGCTTAGGGAATGAGGCCTAGGGAGTGGAGGAACCCGGAGACTCACGGAGGAGGGCTGCAGGAGGCAGGAAGCGCAGGGATCGGGAGCCGTGGGAGGAACGCTGGGACCAAGTGTGGAAAGTGAGGGAAAACAAATGTATGAGGCGATCTAGTGGTCGGCTCATCAGAATATTACCAGTCGGACTGAACGCCACAACGCAGACTGAACATCCCGGCGTCCTCAAGTAGACTCCCCAGGTAATTGGCTGCAGGTGCGCTGAGTTGGTGTCGAGGCATTGGTTGACTGCCGACACCTATGGCCGTGTTCCAGAGTGTGACCCCCCAGGTCCCTGCCCCACAACAATGACGTCAGTTTTTACTAAACTACCAAAGTGTTCTTTTTCCACAGAATGTAGAGACTTGGGATTTTACAGCATGAGTGCAGTCTCCATGTTCTGTATCTTGTGTATCTCTTCTTTACCGTTTACTTTCAATCGGTATCTGCTCAGGATGAATATTGTTATTTGTAAAACATCCAACTGCTGGTGTTTCAACTCCAGCATTGATTCACTGGAGTGCCTTGTTTTTGTGTGGTTTTCTTTCCCATTAAGGAGCAGAATGCCAATCATCTGAACGAGCACAGGGAAACTGAAGAGGTTTCCGAAAAGACGTCACCAAACAGGAACCTCAAATCTCCCCAGAAAGGCTCCAAACGATTTAAAACCACATCCTTTAAAGTGGTACTGCTGGACTCGTCGGATTTCAAGGGGGAAATTGAGGTAAGCGTGATGGATTTGATGGGAACGACTTTCTTCAGAATTAGCCTGAACATTTCCAGAACAAAAACCTGAAGCCTTATTCCTGTGTTGTTGTTTCCTCCGTGGGTACTCGTGTGTTATGCAATGCTGCCCGCAAGCAGATAAAAGAAAACGAAAGACAGGGAGCGTTGCTCAGATCTCAGCGGAGGTGGGGGGGGGGGGGCAAACCCATCCCAAAGCTATGCTGTGTTGATTTTACTACACACAATAACATCAGTTTGTAAGTCTTCATTCGTCTGTAAGATGTCTGTATCTGTTGGCGTCTTCATTGCCAGAAAGAGAGGAATAGCGTTCAGTGGTTTGAGCACAGGCTCTGAATCTGTAGTTTCAGAAATGATGTGTCAGGACCAAGATCTGTTTCATTTTTTCGGGGCAGATCCGGCAGACATTTATATGCATCAGGGTCAGTGGAGAGTCGTGTGGCGTTCCCACAAGTGCTGCTTGCTGTGAAGGCTGCCGTTCTTCTTATGCGCGTGTATGTAAATTGCCAATAGCTTTCCAAGTGTTCTGCTTTTTGGGGGGGCAAAGGCTGAGCAAAAGAACAGGTCAAGCAACGACTGCCATTGTGACAGTCAAACACGTAAACAGTGGAGGCAATGGCTTGCTGCTTCAGTTTCTGGCTTTTTGTCCATTTGCAGAGATGGAAATGGGTCAAAGAGTTCACTGTGTGTCCATAGTGTGTTTTTAGCCCATCAGCCATGTTCAACGAGCAGGAGATGAGGAGTAAAGGACTGCATCACTATGGACGCTAAAACCGCCGGGGGGTTCTTGTGTTGACGGCAGCTCTCGGCACGTCACTCTCTGTCTTCAGTGACCAATCAGAGGCCAGTGGTCTGTAATATCGACTCACCTCAAAGCAAAAAGAGCAGCGGGTACCGTCGAGTCGTGCTGGAACCGTACCCTGAAACAGGGTGATAACTTTATATTATCAGTCCGATAAAAACAAAAATGGGTCAAAATTGCTGTTCTAGCATATTTTGCAGGAGGTGGGTTAAGGTCAGCAAATCAAGCGCTCCTTTTCGCCTTCCTCTGCAGTGAGGTCAGTGTAAATAAACACCTAAAACACCGGCATCGCTACGTCGGTGTTCTGACTACGAAGACGCCTGCACTGCTAAAGACGACGCTAACTCCAAACCGGCTTGTAAACCTTTGGAGCCGCGGTTTGGACTTGTTTGTACTGTTTTTCGGATGCATGTTTACCAACAAAATACGACATGATTGTCACATTCCATCGTCCACTGATGGATGGAAATAAGGACATAAACTTGAATATTGAATTATGGACGTGTGCTGTTAGCCCTGTTAGCGTCATCCGTCTTTTATTTAATAAAGACAGTGTTTTGTTTGAAATAAATACATAAATATGTTCATTTCGTTTAATAGTGATGTCATGATAGTTGGTTTGGACAAATCTACAAAATTCATTCATCTTTGCTCACTACACCTTTCACCTTTTTCTAACAAGTTATCGTTATCAGGGGGGAAAAAAATCAGTTATTATGCATCTCTAGCAGTAAGTAAGAAAAACCTCAAAAGGCTTTGAGAAGCAGGCGGACGTGGAAATCCCAGGACAGTGGATGGGACAAGAAGGCATTCACGGTGGAGGAGCAAGGCTCACTGCTCCGCTGTTTGTGTGTGTTCTCACGGCACAAATAAAGGTTTGTAACTGTAGTCATTCAAATATACTATGAAAGCAATCCTTTCTTATATAGTTTCATCACTGAAATCAGTGGAGAGAGTTCGGGAAGATGAGTTGTGCTGTGTCTGAATACATGGAAAAAGAAGGGTTAGATAATTCTTCGTTTTGTCCAAAAATGATAGCAATAGTAATCATAAAAACTTGCTGCAAACTTCAAATCAGACTGACCAAATACCATGTTGACTGACAACAGGATCTTCCTTTTGTTCATTCTAAGCCCTCAGACACCGACAGGTAACAGCTCGTATGAGCTTTATTTATTGGCTACAAGGAGGAGTCATCCCTGCATCAGCTCCTCTCTCACCACAGCGAAAATACCTCTGGCCCTTCTCCACACAACAGCAGTACTTTATGGAGGTGCCAGTCATCGCTAGAGGAGGATAAAGTAAGAGGCCTCTTGTTAGCTTCGTCTGGTGAGAGCCTCAGACCTCCAGGTCATGGACAGGCTTGTTCTTGCTTTTTGTCTTTAATTGCTGGGTTGGAACTT
>CAAKHB010007662.1:69397-84740 GCA_901007665.1 Aeoliscus strigatus
AGTATTCCTGTCAAGTGTTGACTGCACTGGCTCTTAGAGGAAAATACGAGCCGTCGTTCAAAGATGAATGGAGAATGGAAATGTACGTGCACAGTCTAGATTTGGACAATCGGGAGTTGGAAAAAAAACAAAAAAACTCGAGCTGAAGAAGAGGGAGATAAAAAAGATCATTTACAATTTGTGCGATATGAATCTTTTAAAGGTAGTTATGCAAGGATTTCTCAGAGGCAGCAGAGCTGTCAGCAGGCTGGAAATAACCTCTCTGGTCCGTCAGACCTCTGTGGTCTGAAGCCAAGAGCCACAGTTTGTCAGGAAAAGTAGCTGCAAGTAAGACTACATTTTCACCAGACATCCATGAAGTATTTGCACATTTGCACCTGTATAATCAGTTTTATTGTCTCAACAAGTTCCATCTATTGTTGGTCTCTCCTCTCTCTCTCTATCCTCTACCGTACTGTTTTCTTTGCGTGGGTTTTCCGTCTTCTGATTGAGAGTGTGAGAACAACAGCGGTGGTGCTGTGTGTGCAGACTGTGGAGTCCGTCAAAGCGGTGGAGTTATTGATGTTGGGCTGTTGCAATAAGAATGAACTGCACTGTATTGAATTGTATTTTAATACACGAGTTTTGACAGAACTGATAAGGTGTAAAGTATGAGCGGCTAACCAGCAGTAGCATTTATTTGTAGGTGAATGACAATTCCATTTCCAAGTTGGTGAATGCTTCGGGGCATTTATTGATATTTCTGGTTTGAACGTAGGAGAAGAACGTTGCGTCAGACGCCCGGCGATAACAAGTTGATTCTGAGCGAACTCGTCAAGGACTTGGACGTCCAGCACCCTTTTAGTAAATGAAATACGAATAGAAGAAGACGGGTTTGACCATTTATTGTACGACATTTTGGAGGAAGCAGAGCTTAGAGCACCCCCCTCTGGAAGACATGCTAGTGCACATTACTAGCACATAATGATAAAAGAATGAAAAGTCTTCAAATGCCAAGAGATCTGTTCTAAAATAATGTCGACTCTTCCTGGCATCAAGCTCCTCCCTCTGTAGACCATGTGTGTTACATAAATGGTGCAGGGGTTGAATGAATGAATCGGATCTCATTCACTTTAAGGCCTGAACTGCACATTATAAACCTATTTTGCATTAAAATTGTGTCCTCACAGAGAACTAAAAGACCTTTCTGCCACTTTCTTTGGCATTTTCTCTTACAAACCCTTCCTCTAGGGTGAAAGATGATGTTTATGCATTGATATCCGTAAAACCAATTACGTCAACTTGATTTCACCAACACTGTGCGACCCTTAAAGGACAAAAATGTCAATTATACTGTGTGTACTTGACAGTGGCTGAGTCAACATGGGCTTATTGGTCCCACTGACTTTGGTGACTCTGCTACTTTCCACACCCGTCCACTCCGATATCTCTCATTAGGGCCAGAACTTCGGGCAGGATGCGTCATGAGCCAACTCTACTGTCTTTGAAGCATTTTATTTTTTAATTCTGCCCTCACTGTATTCATATTTCAAAAAAAAAAAAAAAACAGCTTTGAATGTGCTTCCGTCTGATCTCAGCTGACATGCTTGTGTGCAGAGACCAGACTTCTCATCATGTAATTATCTAATTGACACTGAACCGAGGGGTCCGCCTCGGTAGCTGTCAGCCCACTACAAAGCTCGACGGAGGGTTGTGACTTCTGTTAGCCCCCCTAAGGGCTGGAATGTGGTTGCACAAAAGACTACAGAGGACACTCCTGCCTTTTGAGGATCAGGAAAATGACAAGGCTTAGTCTCTTTTAACATGTGGAACGTTGTTCTTTGTCTTCTCACGTGTGTGTGATGGTTGAGGCTGTAGGTGGAGTTTGATCTCAGCCCGTTCAGACAGCCAATACATGCTCTCCCTGCGTGGAGTTCAGTCTAGATCAATGTGACAGGCTCCTCAAAGACTTGACGAATCAGAATCATCAGTCTGAGCGCACCGTGTCGGGTCACTCGGAGACCAAACAAGTCTGAAATGTCGTTTTCAGATGTCCTTTATCGTCTCATCTTTGCTCTTCAACAGAACATTCATTCCGCTTGATTGCTTCACAGGATGAGGTCAAAGGAGTGGAACTTTTAATTTAAAGTTCTTATGCACAGTAGCAGTCTAATGAAATGCTCTTTGACTTGGCTCATACGGTGAGATAGGATTGACAGATTCAGAAGGATGATAAATGTATGCAGCTCATGAAAACCTTTAATAGTCTGATGACACCCAGGGTGAGTGTGTGTGTGTGTGTGTATGTATGTATGTATGTATGTGTATGTAAACACCCGGCTCAAATCACCAGTGATGGTCAGCACATCCACAGAATTCCACTTCTTGACCCATGATTCACTCCACATGCGTTTACATTCATGCTGTCTGCATCACAGGCAGCATACGAGACCCACCTGTAACCTAACCATCAATGAAACACACACACACACACACACACACACACACACTGACACTGTGCCTCGTATATAAATATATATGTAGCACTGATTTTATTTTCCTGACCTAATTTTGTCAGTAACATGCAGTGGAGCCTGTTCTGAATGTCCAGTCAATAAAATCAGAATCAGAATCTGCTTTCATAGCAACTCTGCACACGAATACAGCACCAGGTAGTGATATACATGTTTGTGTTAAGGTGCAAACACTGGACAAGAAACGCTCAGAGCTTAAAACACTGCACACAATGAGGTAGTAGTACTAACAACAACAACAACCATATTTGCATCTATTCCTAATAAAAGTGACCAAAGATATGACAGTGTCACTGATCTGAAAAAAGTTTTTATTGTACAGTTTGATGTCATAAACTTTATTATTATGATTATTATTATTATTACATTTTACATCTTTATTTATTTCACAATTTACACTTTGAGACAGCTTGTTTGGATTCATGTCCTGTTGTTCCTGTAATAAAGACACTGTCCCATGCCCCCCCCTCCCCATCATCATTAATGTCGAACTAACGTTTGTTCATATGACGCTATGTCTGTCATAGTTTCAGTCCATTGATAATCGGGTGTGGATGTACTGTTCCATAATCTGATGCTATTTCAGCTGCTGTGACCATCCCGACCTTCACAACTGCAAAATCCTGTTTTGACTCCTCCACTATTTGTGTTTGGTCACCTAGTAAACATAGTCTTGGCGAGAGGGGGATCTTTATGTCCAGAGATTTCCCCAGATGTTACTTTTACCCAGAACGGTTGTATCACACTACATTCCCATAGCACATGTAGGAAAGTCCCTGTATTTGTTCCACATCTCCAGCAAAGACCGTCTGGTAATAAGCAGCAATAAGCCAGAAGAATGATCATCCACATGTCTTCTCTTTTTATCGATTTGTGTCGTTTCCTAGACTCTGCAGCCTCTTTAGAATTACAGTGGAGAGTTCACTTTGAGTACATCCACTTCAATGGCAAGACCACTGGGAAACAACAGAGGATAAAAAAAGCTCCAGAACCATTCAGGGAGAAACACAATGTCTGTTAGAAGAAATGAAGACAAATAATCTCACAGCTGCTGTTGTCCTGTACGAATACATACGGTTGTTGTTGTTGGTGAGAATTATTATTTATCGCTCTTTCCATTCCTGTTGTTGCACTCCACCACAGCTGAAATGCTCTTCTTCTCCACTGCATGAGCAGACAGGTATGTAGCAGGTTGGGTCTTCACAGATGCTGAACTGAGCTGACGGCTCACTTTCTTTATTTGACCATATGGAGGGGCTTTCGTTAGGAACACAATTAGGACAAAATGTGACACTGGGGTGTGCGTTAGCCATGTTCCCAGCCTGCCCTGTGTGAAGTCTGCCGTCTGTCTTTCAGAACTGGTTGGACCCCTCCAAGGAGATCAAGAAGCAGATGCGCAGTAAGTGTCTAAATCCAAGGAGATCATCAATATTTTACAGTGAATCCATTATTAAACTTGTTACTCCGGTTTGTCGGCAAACAAAACGCTGCAACATTTTGTGTTTTCCAGTTCGATAGAAGTCCGTCCTTCCATTTCCGTTGTGTTTCATCCTCTCAGACAAGAAAGCAGGTGTTGCAGCTCTGATTTGTTTGCTTGAATGCTGCGTAGCAGAGCGGAATTTTCATTTTCACACTGACTCGTGGGGAAACTCCATTAATCTTCCATTGAGTCGTTGACCTTGGTATCTGCCAGAGTCACATGGGAAGCGTTGCCCCCCCGTCAATGGGTCAGTGGGTATTGATGCGTCTGGGGAGTGATCCGAAGAAACAAGTACTCGATGTGTTTCCTAGTTACCATGACTCGGATGGCTGAGAACCGTCACAGACTCTCACTCGCATCTCTTTGCAGACTCTCCGTGGCACTTTGCCTTCACTGTCAAGTTCTACCCCCCTGATCCCTCTCAGCTCATTGAAGATATCACAAGGTACAATGTGTCCGAATCTGACAGAGAACATACAAATACTGTATTATTCTGGATGTGACTGCACTAGTCATCAAAGGAGGAAAACGTGGATTATTTTGAGCGTTCAGTATTGAAGGTATATCGACAAAGCAGACTCAGTCACACTCTTCTTTACAAAATGTAGACCTGGAATGAGGTGAAATAACTGCGTACTTGTTGGAGCTTGCCTTCTCCGAGCCTTGTTTCCCGACTGACACTGTGCTCTACTCCACTTTTGTATGGTCTGACAGGTACTACCTGTGTCTGCAGCTGAGAGATGATATGCTGTCAGGTCGACTTCCGTGCTCATTCGTCACCCACGCCCTCCTGGGCTCCTACACCGTTCAAGCCGAGCTGGGCGATTACGATCAGGACGACCATGCCTCAGACTACGTTAGCGATTTCCGCTTCGCCCCTAATCAGACTCGCGAGCTGGAGGAGAGGGTGATGGAGCTCCATCGGACCTACAAGTATGTCTGGATTTACAACTATCAGCCATGAATGAACCGTCACATGACTCAGCCTTTTGTTTGTCTGCATCAACACATTAGATCATACTTGAATGAAACACCCATTATCAGGTTCATAACGGATCATTTTGTCCCCACTGAGCTCAAGTTTCTAATGTTTATGATGTTGATTCATACCGGTGTTCTGCTCACAGGGGTATGACTCCAGCCGAGGCCGAAATGAACTTCTTGGAGAACGCAAAGAAACTGTCCATGTATGGGGTGGACCTGCATCACGCTAAGGTTGGCGCCTTCATAAGCTAAAGCCATTTGTATCAGTCACAGCGATCGGGGGCTTGTGAAGGACTCCCTTGCTTCATCCTTGTAGGATTCTGAAGGGATTGACATCATGCTCGGCGTGTGTGCCAACGGTCTGCTGATATACCGTGACAGGCTGAGGATCAATCGCTTTGCGTGGCCAAAGATCCTTAAGATCTCCTACAAGAGGAGCAACTTCTACATCAAGATACGACCCGGAGAGGTAAGCAGTGCATTGAAGGTTCACTAAAGGAGCATTCCGCCTATTATATCCACTCATTTACTATGTTTTTGTGGAAGAACAGCAAGGTGAAAAAAAACTGTATCTGGATTATCTTGGCTTTTACTCCACAGCATATAACTGAAGGTTTTGTGTTTGAAAGGAGGGTGAGTTCTACCAAGAGCTGCATTATGGGAAATGTACAAAGCACCGAGCATAAGGAGACAACTGGGGCAAAGCAGAAAGCAGCTTCTGTGAAAATGTTGTTATGTCTGGTTAGATTTCTGTCTGGTTACGTGAATGTAGTTGGAAAAAAAGCAAAGTATCTGCACTCAGGGCTTTAAACTAAAGCGGCGTTCTGGAATGAATCCCTGATCATTTTGATTAACGTGCTGACAGACGGACTTTCCTCCACGTCCCTGTTTAATTGTGAATTACCCAAATTTAAAATATTCCTTGAAGCTGTGACTTAGGGGACAGGTTAAATATGATGTTCTGTGACAGCACCAGAAAAAAAATGACTGTGTGGTCCCAAAGCCGTAAAATCCTTCTCTGCACAGTCAGGGTCTATGTTCTGGCCTAGCTCTTTGTGCAGTGCAGAGCTGCAGCTTATCCTCCAGGCTGAGCTCCAGTGTGATAGGCTGCCTGGGCCGGGCCCAGTCAAGTGACAGCCTGTGAACGAGCCAAATAAAGAGCCCCCCCCCACACCCGAACAGAGCTCCTGCAGCTACAGCTCCCATAGAGAAACAGTGTAAATACAAAGCTGGATAAAGTGTTTCCTCCATTTGATTTCTGGTGTTGTCCTTTCTCTGCTTTAATCTGTTGCATTTGTCCATTCCCTTCCATCCATGTTGTGAATGCATTAGCCTGGGTATTGACACACATATAAAGTGTCGTATATAATCTACTCCCCAACTCTTTCCACCATTTCTCTCCCTCTGGTCTGTAGTACGAGCAGTTTGAGAGTACTATTGGTTTCAAGCTCCCTAACCACAGAGCTGCCAAGAGGTTGTGGAAGGTCTGCATTGAGCATCACACATTCTTCCGGTGAGAACCGATATGCTTTGGCTTTGTTCACTTCACTAACTTTTGTGAGAAGGCATTTCACCGCATGCAGTGTCACGTCGTTCTGTGCGTTGTTAAACCTTGTACAGTAAAAATGCCTAGAGATGCTTCGCTGTCAACACCACTTCAGCATTATTCATGATCATTTGAAATAATTTACAGGATTGTGCCAGTGGAAATATATATGTATATATATAAAATGATAAAATACAAGCAGCCTGACAGTCATGAGTTGTGAATTCATTTGCATTCTTTAGCTGCTGAACACCTGGGAAATCTATCGTGCGGCGGCATGATTCAAATGTAATGGCTTCATATGTAGATACAAAAGATAACTGCTTGAAAAACACTTAACAAGCCCCCGAGCCCCCACCCAACCGTCAAGCTGTTTTCATTCCATAATCAATGGCTGCTTTTAGTAATTCCATGTGTTGCCAACATAGGTTAGTGTCTCCAGAGCCTCCTCCCAAAGGCTTCATGGTGATGGGATCAAAGTTCCGGTACAGCGGAAGGACTCAGGCTCAAACCAGACAGGCCAGTGCTCTAATTGACCGGCCTGCTCCGCATTTCGAGCGCTCCACCAGCAAGAGGTTCTTGCTCTCTAGGAGCTTGGATGGAGGTAACGTGCATATTGATGCTCCGAAGATAAAAATTCTCACCTCCAAACAAATGTTTGTTTTTTTTATGCAAGTGTGTTGCATCTACTTGAGGTGATGCTTGATGTGTTTTATTGAGGAATTTTTTCAGTTTTTTGTGTTTTTTTTTTTTTTTTTTTTATTATTCACAGATTCGGACTTCCGGAATCAACAATTCTGAGGCAAACTGTTGTCCATGAGCTACAATGACCAAAAAAACGATTTGTAAAAAAAAAAAAAAAACATGTCATCCGAGCTACATTGATAACATTAATCTCTACGCGCAGCCGGCAATATAGCGAGTGCGCAGGGACCGTCTGCAAATTACAAGATGCTGGTAAAAAAAAAAAATCAATAACTCCATTGTCTTATAGTATACAGACTCCAAAATCACCCCACATATTTTTTATTGCTTAATTAACATCAGTATGGGTGATGCATAGCAGCAATAAAAAAAAAAATCAAAGAAAAAAACAAAACAGCAGTTTTGTAGTTTGATCATGTGGAGACCACTGATGTGTGGGGTGATTGTAGCTCGTAGTCCATGGGATGATGATGGGATGATGATGGGACAGAGGCATAATCTGTGTTTGGACAACGTTTTGCCACAGATGCAGTGATTCCCGAAGTCCGAATCTGTGAATACAAACAAATATCAGGAAAAACAGAAAAAATGGCATGAAAAAAGAAAAAAAAACACCACGAAAAACAGAGAAAAATAGCATGAAAAAAAGAAAAAAATACCACGAAAAAAAGAAAAAAAGCGTGAAAAAAAGAAAAAATACCACAAAAAACAGGAAAAAAAACACGAAAAACTGAAATAATTATTCAATAAAACAGATTTTTTATATGTCAAGTGAATGTAATACGTTTCAGTTTTCTTGCAAAAGCAAGAAAAAAACTTGCAAAAGAAGATCAATACTACCAAGGTCCACTAACTGTAGTGTACAATGTTGTTGGAGACAGTTAGCTGAGCTTAGCCTCAGACTGAGTGAAGTGCGTTGGTAGTATAGTAATAAATCTGTGGTGTTTGTCCACAGAGTTCTCTCGACCAGTATCAGCTATGTGTGAGAACCATGATGGCCTCTCTCGCCACAGCATCAGTGAACAGCGCCGTCTTCACAGTCCCTATATGGACGAGCAGGAGACTGAGCTGGAGCCAAGTCTGGAGCAGGATGAGGACCGGGACCGAGAACAGGACCGGATGTCAGAGCCGGACAAAGATTATGATGGCGATGTCACTCCAAGCAGGAAGAAAGAAATCATGGTAACAAATAAGCATATGCAAAAAACTGGAACCTGTGGATCAGTTTTGATGAGAACAGAGGGCGTGCACAGTTCCTAGCCTGGAAATCCAGACGTACCGCCAGCGAATTTGGGTTTGCTCTGCAGAACCTACATCTTTCTAGATGCCAGTCTGGATTTCCAGGCTGCCGATGTCCTCCAACAGCTGAGCCTGAGTTTCTAGGGACTCTTCTCCTTCCACTCGCCTACCCTCGATCGTATATGCTTCGACAGCACTGCTCAGAAATCTTGCTTTACGCCTGCTAACCCTTTCTCATTGTGGTGAAAACTGCAAAGTGAAGCCAAGCGTTCAGATTCTAACCTGCTTTCTCTTGTCTCTCACTCTTGCTGGCCAAAGGAGGAGTCTGAGTCACCAGTTGACAGTAAAAAGGAGGTATATTCCATCTGGTGATTTAGTCTCTGTCTGTCTCTATCTTTCTTTGCCCGTCCATTCTTTCCCAAATGAAGCGAGGTTTGTCTCTGTATCTGTCACACTGAAGCACCCAGCAGACAGTTGAGCAGTTACACACACCGGAGACGAGGTTCAATAGGACCAATGTATATTTTACACTTCAAAAACTAAATCTCCCTCATGGATTTATCCTTCCTGCCCTCTCTGACCCTGCACCCTTCCCCTTTGACCCTTCTTGTGCTTGCCTGGCCCCCTGTGCTATCTCAGCTCACTCATTTGGACCAGGATTCCACTCCGCTGCACAAACAGGAGGTACAGGTTCCTGCATTCTGGCGTCTGATCCACCTGTAGTTTCAGGGGGTTTCACCGATTCTGATGTGATTGCAACGGCCACATTGACTTGAGAAATGACGTTGTCATTCTTTTGAATGTTACATGCTTTTGAAAGACTCGGAAGCAGTAAGAAAATAATATTTTCTATTCCTGAAATAGATCTTTTCCCAAGGAATTTTACCACCTAGGTCGTGTAATTTAGTCAACAGTAAAAAAAAAAAGATTTTTTATTTATACTATAAGATTTCAAAGATCTTCTGATTTATACCAAAATTTCAACAGAAATGTACTTGTCATTCAATTATTCTTTTTAGTTTGAAGGCTGTCTAAGGAATTCTAAATACAACTGCATGGTACATATGTATACTGCTGTATTTCCCAGTGGTGAAGTCATGTGATCCGATGTCAAACGTTGACGTCCTGCTGACGTACCCCTGTCTTCCAACCACCCCCGCTCCAGTTTCTGGATAAATCACAGGACGTCCTGCTGAAGCACCAAGCCAGTATCAATGAGCTGAAGAGAGCCCTGAGGGAGCCCAACAGCAAGCTGATGAACCGTGAGAAGCGTCTGTCAGCAACATCCCCAACCGACACCCCAGAGAAGAAAGCTGTGAGTTGGGAATTAGGGTGGGGACTGTTGAACATCCCAAAACCCGTGTGTGTTAAAGGGGGGGTTAGTATTGTTCATTGTCCAAGGAGCCTTGTGTTTGAGTACATCATATCCAATTGAGATATTGAAAAAAAGAATTCAGGAAGCCTGAAGGATGATGTCCAATCTGGGCCGTACACACAAAACAAAAGAACAAAAAACAGAGCAGAAACAGATATGGCCTGTACAGATCAAGTGATGAATAGTGTTGTAAGTGTGTGTATTTCTTTGAATAATTCAGTAATCCCTCTTTGGGCGTAACAAACAGGCATGACTAGTGAAGACCGTTGTGGTTATTAACCCTTTTTGTCCATCATCTGAAGCATCTACAAGCATTGATCTACACATTTCCTGCATAGAGCAAATGTCTGCAGTCTGCCCATGATGCTTTTAGCACTGAAAAACATACTGTCTACATTCGTCCTACACCATCACCCAGTATTTGACTGGCTGTTTAGAACAGATAGAAGCAATTTGACAAGATTGGTCTGAAGATTTCTGAATTTTCTCAATTTGAGCATCTCGTGAAATCCATCAGTTTTCAGATGATCTTTTTTTCCTTGATTGCCTTCAACAGAGAAGCTCCCCAGCTTATATTTTGGTAATTAGGCTATTGAAGATAGGGCCCAGAGATGTGGATTTCAGATAGTGTAGCTCAATCTCCTAATGGTTTGTCTTGAGGCTGTGGCTGATCTGCATTCAGACAATCAGATCGTGCCCGTAGAACGCGGAGCAGAAGACGTAATCCACAGCGTCTCGTGTCATTCCAGGGATGGGGAGAGTCATTGTCCCGGTTGACTGACAGTGAATTGTTGAAAAGTCGTGGTGAAACTGTTTCCAAGAGAGTCCGTGGAACTCAATGTGCAGTAGTTAGACAAATATATTTGCATTGGATAGAAGCTGCTACTTCATATGCAGTTTTTCCTCCTGTTGATAATGTAACACGACAGACTCTTGACTCACCGGTCAACACAGAGCTCTAACTCCTGTTCTTCCTTGTCTTTTAAACCGTCTCTTCCTGCTCGTGTTGGCCAGTTGGTGGGCCGAGTGATGGGAAAGGACCCCGTTAACAGCCAGTCTGTTGAGGGGTTCGTCCAGAAGAGTCTGGTGACTTCACCTGAGGTTGCACTTCTCTCCCTTTTTCTTCCTCCATAATTGAGTTTTCTACTTCTTACAACATTCGTGCCGGTCAATTATGCAATCTCATGTGGTGCAATTAATTTCTAAATTGGAATGCATGTTTGCGAAACCTTCATCAGTGAAAATATTGTGGACATTTCATTGTTTTCAGCAGCTGTGCTTGGCTTGTCTAATTGTGTTTAATCTATACCAACATGTAGGGCTCTGAGGAGTGGGTATTGATTGAAAAACAAGAAACTTATCAACAACACCATGACTGGAAGGAGAAAGAAAAGAACAAATCGCTCATATCTGATTCCTCCTGGGAGAAAAAGAAGCAGGAAAAAGAGACAGACGTTGCCAAGATGATACATATTGAGACAACGGTGCCTGACAGAAAAGAAATCGAAAGCCATATTGATGAATTGCCACTGCTCAGAGAGGCAGAGGTGTGGTCTGAGCCTGCGAATAAAAGTCGTTTTGTGATTCGGTTATCAGAGAATGCAGACTTGTTTCAAGACAAATCTCAAACGACGCCATCACAAGGCTCAGACCCTGAGGCAAAGAATGTTGCTCACCAGATCAAGGATCGCACAGCTTCCAAACCGAGGAAAAAGAAGAGACCTCAGAGCTTAAACCTGGAAACGGCTGCAGAGACAGTCAACAGGAAGAGTGGCAGTGACTCTACCGCAGAAGAAAACGAAGGATCCGACTCAGAGAACAGTCCAGACAACAGATCTGAAACGGGGAACAGTTGGGAACCATGTTCGGTGGGGATGAAAGGGGAACAGGGCTCAGGAAGGGATCAATCCCTGGATGTTGCTAGAGACAGCAGTCAAGGGGATGGCGCCGCTCAACGGAAAGAGCATGAGGAAGGAACAGACAAGGTTGACGTCGATTTACTAAACGGACCCCAAAAAGCAGAAGATGAAGGCGCGATGAAGGTCCGAGGAAAGGGCCTTATCGACAGTAGAGAGTTAGCTGAGGTAAAACTGCGGCAGGTCAGGACGCACGAGAGGAAGGTCAGCACATCTGGGGGAGACGATATTGAAGGTCTCCTTGGAGACAGAAGTCAGAGGACATCCCTCCACCGACTGTCAGGTCACACAGAAATAACCAGAATCGTTCCTCTGAAGCCGGAGAGGTCAAAGAGCGTCGTATCCAAGGACGAAAGGGACGGGACTGGACAGGACGAGTCCACGCGAGTCGTCAGGAGAGAATACCGCTGGTCGGTCGGCTCTCCTGAAGGACCCTCGGACGTCAGCTGGACCGACGTATCCAGTTTCCATCCTGCATTTGCAGCAGATATGGAGGGAGCCGCGAAACAGGAGCGTCTTGACGATAGCTGTCAGTCCCACAGAGGTGCCACAGAAACTCAGCTGCTCAGCTCAAAGGTTTCAGCTCTCCCCAAAATGGCTCCCCCAGCCCCACCAGTGAAAACACAGAAGGCCAGAGAGTCAGGACTAATACTGCGGAACAGCCGAAATGTTGGCAGGGAACCGAGCCTGGAAGCAGCCAAGAAGAGACACTCGGTAACTGTGCTTGGCATCTGCTATTCAGTATCAGGAAGTAAAGCATCGCATGAGCTTCAGACACACTTGCACGCCATTTATTTTGTCCTTTTTTTTCTACCTACTCAGTGCCTTGAAACCGCCATCCATCCTTACTTCATGTGAACAGCATCTGGAGTGGCTTTGTTCATGGGACGGTCAAACACAGTGGCAAATTGCCACAGTGGCAAATCTGTAGCGCTCACCACTGCCTGTGACTCAATAATCACGTTTTGGACTTTTCTCCAACTTGTGGTCGGTACATCCACCCTCCAGCTCCTGTTGTTGAAATGCCCATAAATTATTACTGCTCTGAGGATTTTTCAATATCTCAGACTGAAGATACCAAACAATTTTCTGCATGCAAATACTGCAAGTGAGATAACTGATTGGTGTAAGAAAGGGTGACAGTCAACTATTATGTCTTGAAGTTAGAGATCAGTGGAGTATAGAATTGGCTCTGGCAGCGCTCACTGAGAAAACACATCAAATTGATTCATTTTGTCTCACAGAATCCACAAAATGTCTCTTAGAGTGGTAATAAGAATGTGTATTTAAGACACTCCAAAAGCTATTCAGCAGTACATCCACTGGGTTCCCAGCAGTACGTGAGCCGCCAGACACCCAGTTCACTGTCTGACAGTCAGATATGCTGCTTTCATTTTACTGTTGGTGAATATCAGCTTGCACAGTTCTGGAATGAAAGGACTTTGAGATGAGAGCTTCTATCATTTCCCACCTCTTCATCTGAGTCGAGCTCTTGTGTATGTTGTATTAATCGGCCATGAGGGAGGAGATGTAACGTCTGTGCCTGCCAACAGTCACCAGTGTCAAGTCATTTTTAAACATTGGATTGTCATTTGACAGACTTTCAACTTTGTCACCTCCTGCATTTTACAGCATTATCAGAAAAAATCAACTGTAAGCTCATCTCCTCATGGCCATCTGTGGGCTTTATCACTCTGGAGTAGACATAGAGTTTGGGATTTGGGCCTGACTCTGGATCTGAACAGAACCTGAGGTGTTTGATGGGGTCTGGTTTAGGGTTGCAAAATTCTGTTGAGTTCTAAAATTTCCATGGGAATTTAGATATAGTTTGATAGTTAGAGTTCATCTTGATTAAATCACACACATTTCCATCACTGCTGACTGTGTTTGTAGGTGTACTGAGGCCACGCCCTCTGCCTGCAGGTGTACTGAGGCCACGCCCCCTACATGTGTCATTATAACATGGTGTAAATATGTTTGATTTGTGTGCTGTTATTGTCTAACTGACAAATATCACATGCGAATGTGTTTATACAGTAGGTTACTAGCTGCTAAGTCAGATGCTAAACGTAAGCTAGGTAGAAGCATTTCATTGATCATTGATCATTGAATCTTTTCAAAATTCACATGGAAAGTTTATGGAAATTTTGCACCCCTTTGCAACCCTTTATTTGTCACCTGAAGTTATTAGACAGCGTTGGAAACGGTAAATGAGTAGTGCAGCAGCATCCCAGGTTTGGTTTAGTGTTTACACGTGCGGATGTTTCCAGGCCTCAGTCAAAGTGCTGTGGACACGTCGGGTTTTGTATGTTTTGGTCGGCGCTCCACTTCTGACTGCTGTTGTCTGTGCCCTTTCCTCTGCTTCCCCTTCAGGAGCCCGTCTCTGTTCCTGCAGTTTATGAGGAGCCACTTTCTGATTTCAAGGTGTTTGATTTGGTATTTGAGCTCATGATCATACATCACACCTCCCTCATGACTGCAGCGCTGTAAAGAGCTGAATGTGTTCTTCAGCTGCTGCCATCCGTCAGCAGGATTAGAGACACTTGCAGTCTGCTACTACTGAAATATGCCAGTTTGGACTTTGATGAAGAGTTGAAATATGGTTTGGATAGTACAGAAGAACATCTAATATTTACTTCCCTTCCTTCAACAAAATTCCATGATTGATGATTGAATGATTGATTCCATATTTGATTATGGACAAGATGAATTCCAAGAGGGAAAAAAACTAAATAAACTATGATGTTTGAAGATTAACAGATTAAAATAACACTAAAATGATCACAGCCATCAATAGATACGATCACAAGTTTAGATTGTAACGGGTTACAGGTGGACTTTCAACTCAGTTGAGCTCCTTTTGTATGTCTGGAGACATTTTGTGCTCAACTTTTGCACACTTTGCATGTACTGTAGCAGCAGCAGTGGATGTGATCGTACTATTCTCCAAGAACGAAGCTTCCATGCCATCACATGCCCTCCATCCGTCATGCATCGATAAACTAGTCCTGTGTCTGTACCCGTCCCAGAAGGACCCCACAGACAGGAGACCCCAGCAGAGTGTCCCCCCCGAAGAGGAGCAGGAGCGAGACAACGTGGCCTGCATGAAAGAATCCCACCTGGGCATCGAGCGCAAATGCTCCAGCATGACGGTCAGCTCCACCTCCAGCC
The DNA here is from genome assembly GCA_901007665.1 of Aeoliscus strigatus. Lineage (NCBI taxonomy): Eukaryota > Metazoa > Chordata > Actinopteri > Syngnathiformes > Centriscidae > Aeoliscus > Aeoliscus strigatus. The sequence continues at coordinate 84,327 of CAAKHB010007662.1, forward strand.
TGGAGGCTGAGGTGGACTTCACGGTGATCACAGACCTGCACTGCTGCATGGAGGACTTCTCCAAAGGCAGGTCGGATCTGGGAGAGAGAGAGCGACTGCCCGACGTGGGTCGGGAAGACTTTGAGGAAACCTCCAGGTTCTACTCGGCACGTCTGATGGGCTCCCGGGACAAATCTCCCATAGAGGAGATGCTTTATGAGGAGGGAACGCATCATGAGGTAGACAGCTGTCCTCGTCCTTCATCCCCATCACCTCATGGATTCATCCTGCCTGGCCCCCCTCCTAGAAGTTCATGTTTTCATTTCGATCATGGGACATTTCTCATCCTTGTTATTTCCTTGATTTCATTTGATGTGGGCATGTTTTCCTCTTTGTATGGATATCAGTTTATTTTGCTTCAAGGTTCATTTGACC
>CAAKHB010007662.1:84760-94867 GCA_901007665.1 Aeoliscus strigatus
GTTAATTCCCCCCCCCCCCCCCCCCATCATTTGCATGGTGTACCATCAACACAAACACAATAAAGACCAATATCGGTCTGCTGCATCAACACTATGACATCTTTCCATCATTTCCAGAGATCCTGATGCAAATATTCAAAAAAGCCCTGATGGTTGTTGTTTTGTGTTTCACTCAGCCTCCTGTGGCGAGAAGAGACCCCGGCGCTGTGAGTATCGCCCAGAGGTTGAAGAGGGCCGACAGCAAGACAGACAGACACACAAATGGATCAGAAATGGTCTCAGCGCAGGTAAAGCATCGACATATCAACATCAGCTGTATCAGCTCTGCTAACAAACCTCACTGTTACTGTCCCATGTTTTTAGTCAGAATATCTGGTGTGTGTGTGTGTGTATATATGCATAGTACAGTATATACATTATGTGCAAAGCTACTACGGCTAGCTAGCTAACGTGCTAACACTGTCAGCGTTATCAAGCAACCTACGTTAGCTAGCTAAAATACCTAGCTAAGCTAACAGCGCAAATAACCCAGGTTATTTGCATGTAACCTGTTTTTTTCACATTACCCACAGCAGGTACATCTGGACCATTTGAGCCATATTTTTTTAAGTTAACTGAATAGATTTCGGTGTTCTCTTCACTCTGTAATGTACTTTTGTACCTCTGTGTGTTAATGTAATGTGCGAGTATCGTTGGACTGTGGCGTTGATCCCATCCGTCATTTAATATGATGAATATTTTTGCTTGTAGAACGAAGGACATTTTCCCCAGACGCAGGTGACATAACAGCATCATTATGCAGTGATTAAATTATTGACAGTGTATTAATGACGAGGTTGAAAGCAGGTGGTAGCCCCATTAATCTCAGATGGCAGAGATTTGAGTTCAGGCTTGCTTTCCGACAGGCGTCTTATTAAAACGCAATCATTGCCGGCCCGAGCTAATGGTTTGGGTAACCGCGGGCAATGATATGGAGAGGAGGCTTTTGAAGTGCCAGCTCTTTTTAACTTGTCGGTGTGTTTGGGTCTGCGCAAATGAAGGATCACGTCATTTGCTGGCAGAGAACGAGCCTCTGCAATGACGTTGTTGCACCAGCAGAGGGAGACAAGTCCATTCTTTAAGACAGGGAGAGATGGTGTTGATCAAAAGATTTAGACTTCTGATAGTGTTTTCCACTTTAGGACTCGGTTCCCGAAGAAATATGCCTGCACCTCATGTTGACAATCGGCATCACATTATAAACATTTACTTTAGTTCTGACATTTAAGTCAGAATTCTGACTTGATTCTCAAATATTTTTGCACATGTTGATGTCACTCCAACGTTTATTTTATTATTCAAAGACTATTTGGTTCAATCACATCAGACTCTGACTTGTTTTATTAACAATCCCCTTCTGTGTAGTAGTAAATGTGTGATTGAAAAAAGAACACATATTATATTGTGTCTTGTGTTTGTAATCCCATATTTTACGTTATAGCAGAACAGAATATATATTATGTTTTTCCTTCCTATAATACCATATTATATTACATATAACCATAGAATATTATATTATCATACTTTTTATATTATTTAAGAAAATGATATAGCAATTGCATTGTTGTATATATTTATCTATAAGACTAATACCTCACAAGACCTCCTCCATCGAAACATGCACATTAGCCCTCACACACACACACACACACACACACACACACACACACACACACACACACACACACACACACTCAGACTGGTCACTGCACTCCATGAAACAACTCCATGATGTCTTCTGTTGTGCTTTTGTTGTTGTTTTTGTCCTGTTATGTTTGTTATATTCATTTGTATTTTGTAAACAGTCAATAAAACTACTAGATAACTGTATTTATGATGCGTGAGTATTTCAATATAATGTGAAATACTGAGTATTACACCAGAGTGAGTTAATGTAGCAGACTGCTGTGAACCAACCGTCAATACTGAAGTCTAGAGGTTGTTATTGATTGACAGTTTGTGGTCCAAACTGTTATAAAATTATAATCAGAGTAGACTTTTACTCATGTGGGCAGAACACACATTTACTCAGACTGAAATTGCCAGATCGCTCCGCTTCAGTCTGCATTGCTCCGTTTTTAATGGATTAGTGAAGCTTAAAGACTTTGAAATAAAACTATTAATTGACCACAATTACCACTGTGAAAACGATTTATAACCAGTTTTTAGAGCCGTATTTTACAGAAATAGAATGACTAAGCTGTTAATTTGCAGATTTTTTTTCCTGAATAATTCAAGTTTCATGACGATCTGCTGACATATAGGACACACAATTCTGAAGACAACTGTCCTCTCCCGTACAGAATTATGTTGTGGTCAGTCCGAGAGACGCTGCCCTCAAAGAAAACGGCTCCCCTGTAAGTACTTCTACGTCGTATTGTATTTATCATCAGTGTCGTTATTCCTTCTTATAGTGAAAATCACAGAGTCTTCAGTTCATTTCAATGAGTCAGTCAGAAGGCGTGTGCGTGTGTGTGTGTGTGTGCGTGTGTGCACGTGCGTGCACACACACGTGTCTCATTTACGTCCACTAATAAACGTGCTGCAGGTAAAAGCCGACGCCCAGGGGAGGGACGCCGGTGTGTCTCCACTGAACATCACCGCAGAAAGCGTCACCTCAGCAACCACAACCCAGGTTACCAAGGTAACCAAGTGGCCAAACATCGGTGTCTTTTGTCTCTTAAATGGCTGCTACTCTTTTCTTTGGTCAAAACGTTATCGTGTCAGTAATAAAACTCAACTGTCTGACATGACGGAAACATGGTCAGTGCTCCGCTCTCCTCCCGTGTGCTCAGACAGTGAAAGGAGGCTACTCTGAGACCCGCATCGAGAAGAGGATTATCATCACAGGCGACGAGGACGTGGACCAGCACCAGGTGAGAACAGCCTCTCTGCTTCCACAGCGCTTTCGCTCCGATGTGAAGTTCATGACGTGTAACTGATGAGCTCAGGCCCTCGCCATGGCGATCCAAGAGGCCAAGCAGCAGCACCCGGACATGCTGGTGACAAAGGCAGTGGTCATCAGGGAGACCGAGTCCCCCACTGAGGAGCTGCAGCAGCGAGCAGAGGTACGTGACGGCTCTGAGACAACGGCACCAGGACGCTGAAGGCAGGAGAAGACGACAGGCCATTGTCAGCTGGAGGTCTCCTACACAAACCAAACCAAACCAAAATCTGCCTGAGCTCTCTGATTTGTGAAATCTGTCAGTATCTGAGGAAATGAAAGTTATTTATAAAAAGTGTCATATAGACAGAATGATGCTGCCATTTGTCACGACACGAGACAGCTTTCTTCTTCAATAGACGGTTGACTAAAGGGATCGGAATCTCTAGTCTGACCAAATAGGGGCCCCCAAACAGCTAGAAACGGCCCTGGATCTTTCTCCTTGACCAGTTGGGACAAAAAAACCCCAAAAGCAACAGGGAGAGAGAGACTGAAAAAAATATAGAGGAAGTGAAAAGAACCAACCAACGGATGAGACTAGAGAGGACAAATGTAGAATCAGGAGGAAAACAAGAACCCATCGTCAGTTCTGTGGGTCGTCTCGTTTCAGTCCTGATGAGTCATGGTGGGTTCTGAGACGGGGGACCTGGGACCTGGGACCTGGGACCCGTCCTGCCACCGGCCACGACGAGAGGACTCCATTCCCAATGTGTACACGGACACAGGAACTGACCGCGGCCCCCACTCCTGTCCCTTTAGACGAACCTACTGTGACTCGACCTCTGACCTCCGGGCTGGGACAGGACACGTGTCCCACTGGATGATACCTGTGTTTTATTTCAGAGAAGTGACGTTGGGTGGTCAGAGGTCACGGTTTCCTCTGTAAGTCATCAGTCTGAAGTCTCAAATGTAGCACGCGTTGACTCATCTGACTCACGAGGATCATTTGAATCGGTGTGTGTACATGAAATATATTTATATATCAGTGTGTGTGTGTGTGTGTGTGTGTGTATAAGAGAAGGTGGTTGGGTCAAAGGGCACATAGCTGCTGGGGTGTGGGCGGAGCAGGTTGATGGCCACCTCTTTGTTCCTCAGTAAAATCAAATGCAGTCTTATTATTAGCTTTTTACATTTGTATCGATAGAGAATCTAATATATGTGCAGTGTTTGCTCGTTCATGACATGTACGTACGATATCAGACGATTATAATCTGCATGACTCAATTAAAGAAAAACAAAACAAAAAAAAGACACACAGGGGAGGGACTGGAGAACGACGACACGTCAGACACACTGAGGAGAACCTGAGGAGAACGCTGGGGGCCGGGGGCCGGGGGCCGACGGACACGACTGAGGCCCGCTCACTTTGAGCTCGTTCCATTTCCCTCGTCACCGTACTGGTTCTTGTTTAGGAGTTAGGAAATGTCGCTCACAAGTTGAATACAAATGTTTGATCTAAGAAGTTCCGGAAATGTGAAATGTTTTTGCTTTCGCTGGCTTTGTGTAAGAGACACAGAATGTGTGTCGGTCTTGTGATTCTGGACTTTTGGGTGTCAACGTCTCATCACTGACACAGTTAATCCAACAAATCCAAATGAAAGCCTCAAGTTAGTTTGTTGTGTTTGTGTTTGTGGGTGAAAGATCAACCCAAAGTCGTCCAGGGCCACTAGGGGGCAGCGCAGGCATGTTTGGAGGCGTGTGCACAGACGATGATTAGAACCACATGTAAATAACAACATGGAGTGAGAGGTAAATGTAAATGACTCTTTTTTTCTCACATGTCGACGTCACTCTGTGCCAGTGATCCTCGTCTGCACATGTTCTGGACATCTGGGGAAGAGAATCCAGTGTTCGAGCTATTTATTACAGCATGTACCCTCCAACTCCTGAAGGAACGGTTGAAAGCGTTTGTCTCTCCGCATGAATTATCCACGAGGTGACTCGATCATCATAAGACCAACGATGACACCGGTGTTAATTATCCCTCCTGAAAAGTTCAGAATCACAGGATTCCATCTGCTGGATTCTCCTTTTAAATGATTGTATTTGTAGAAGAAGTAATGGATGTGGGGGGGGGGGGTTCCCGAAGAAGCTGTCACTGTTAATACTGTAATACTATGCATTGCTTACCAGACGCGCCAATCCCTCGGGGGGGGTTTGACCCCTGTCCGTCGTGTTGCTGTCACCGTTAACCTTCTGCTAACCGAAGCAGTGAGGCGTCACCGCCTGTGAGATTTGCAATAAGCCTCCGTTCTTCTCATCATCTGTCCTCTGAAGGGGGAAAACTGTGAACTGCTGTGCGGAACCGAACCCGGACCAGAGTAAATGACGTTCAGAAAGCGCCTTCCACACCCCGTGACGACGGCGTTCTCATCATTCACCTTCTCGTAGGTCCTCTGAAACCGTCGACCTGCTGTTCGTTCGCCCGTGGGAACACGTGACGCCCGGCGTACTCCCTCTGACACTGGTCTGTTCTGACACGTGCTTCTCAGCACATACGCTGTTAGCTTGTGTTAAAAAGGATCTAACTGGACACCACTGATGGAGGACAGGCCACCGTAGCAGCAGGAGACAGGTGGCGTATGAGGGATGGATGAGCCTCCATGTTTCTGTGTGTCTGCCTGTAAACTGTGAAGGCCTCGACGGGCCGGGATGAGGAGACGAAGCAGGGTTTCAGGAGCTGACATGAACGGGTGCCTTATGGTTGCAGTCGTACTGGTGGGAGCAGCGATGTCCAAACATCCGGACTCCGGACTCAAGGGAATTGTCTGGAAAGTGAATTATTCTTTAAGGATTTGTCATGACGTGCAGTGGAAATCAAACCGTCGATCCTCAACAACGTACAGATGTTTATCGGTCCTGTAGAAACTTGCAGTGCAGATTATGGATGAGCTTTTCCCAGTGAAGAGCATCCTCCGATGCTTTTGCTCGACCTTCCCCTGTCGCTCAGTGATGTGTATTTGCTGTATTTGCTTTCAGTCTAAGTGCAAAACAAACACGCATAAATAAATGTCTGTGTGATTCAAACGTCTTTGATTTCAAAAGAATCACTTTGTGTAGGGTTCGGTCTCCATCAGCTGACACTGTGGTCACACAAATGACAGACTGTATACCTTGTCGTGCACTGCCCTCTGGTGGACACAGTCAGTGGATGCAGACTCAGTTTCCACTTTCATCTAATTATCCATTAATACTAAGGTTTCAAAAGGTTCTCCACATGCTCACTGACTTTACTAATCTCCTGAGGACTAACAACATGATGAGTCTGATGCAAGGAAGCCTTTAGAGGCAATGAAGGATATTACAAGCCTGCATGTTTTCTTCTGCTGCTTTTATCTGAACACTACAACCACCGTGAGGTCACTTCAATCTCTCACGCCCATTAAAGGACACTGTATGAAAACCCAGAGTCTCCCAGTCTACGGCCTTCTCAAAGAGTGTGTTATAACCATGTTATGAGTTCTGGGAGAGCGAGTGACCTCATGAACCGTGTATCCAGCCACACGCTGTAAATGATCAGACATCCAACGCAAAGCAGAGCACCTCACAGTTCCGTCTCTCACTACCCTCTTTATACACACACAGAAACAACTGGCAATATTTTATACAAAGAAGCATCTTGTCATCATACTATTTTTCAAATAGCGTGTGTGTAAATAATAATAAAAAAAAATAAAAAATCCCAGTTACTGTGATGTCAGAATCACTAATTCCAAGGTAAGTGAGTTATTTTTGTTAGTTCATGAACTGGCCTGACTGTTATTTACTTATATACGCAAAAACAAAACAAAAAACTAGAAAAAAAAGCCTGTAGTAGCTTAAGGCCAAAAGGACCTCACAGAGGTTCTAAGTGGTTCTTTATTGTTGTCAGGTCAAGAGTTAATGAGATGAACAGATCCCCCCCACACTGAATATAACAATACTACATCAATAAAGTACTCGCTTGTGAAACAAAAGGACTGTTTTAGCTCCCTTAGACATTTAGTCTTGACTTGAAATACCGTTTGAATTCTTTACGAAAGCCAGCGGGAGATTCTCTCTGAGGGGGGATCAGTTCTCAGACGGGTCTGAGAGAGGGACCGACTGAGCCCGACATTCTTCTATAAAGCAATAATCTTTATTAACACAGTATAAACAACAAACAGCAACAGAGGAATGTTGAGCGTATACACACAGAAGACCAAGTACATTTCAGGGGGTGGGGTGGGGGGTGGGGGGGCTGTGGCCGAACATGGATGCTGAGCCGGTCCATGTTCCTAAAGCCAGTCAGACGTTTGTGGACGACCAGAAGAGAGGCGACAAGGTACAGTCATGCGGCGCAACAGTTAGCTACAGTATGAAACAGAGTCCTGACATAAAAACAAGTAGATCGTCGGTTTGTTTTTTAGAAAGCTTCTTTGATATAAATGATTTGAAGTGTACAAAACAGTATATTACACATTTACTGACGCATGACCAGTAGCCTACAGCACACTTCCAGCTACATACTCAGCACACAGTACTGTGGTACTGTGTACTGCAGCAGAGCCACATGGCATCAGGACACCACGGGGAAAGGACAGATCAGCAGCATTGTCTTTCGTTAAGAATACACACCTGTAAAAACGCACCAGGCCTCATATATTGCCAAAATACCATGCGAAACAGCAGATTGAACCCCCCGCCCCCACCCCCCGCAGCCCTAACAACATCCAGTATCTATGAACACAGCAGCATGTAAACATCGCCGTGGCTGCTTCCGAATGTCGTCTGTGATGGTTTCGATGTACATAAGTTAAGGCTCTTTAAGGACCTGAGGATTTTGAACATATGATGAGGCACACAGAAGGCAAAGAATAGCTCTACACGCAGGGCTGATCGAAAGAACGAGGAGCAGGAGAGAGCCCGGGCGTGGCTGCAGATGTCGAGGAGCCCAGGGTGGAACACAGCAAACAGCATGTTACTTCTGGTCGCTATCACAACCACTTTTAAGAGAGTTTGGTCGCCTCCCTCGAGAGGACGGGCAACTGAATCCTCCATCGTGTCCGTTCAAACGTTACTGGTCTGTGGCTACGGGGGGATACCGACGCTACACGAAGCTGTAGCGGAGTTGAAGGATATTTTCTGTCACACCGCTGATGTTCAGACAGACAATTGAAGGGAGGAACTTTAGAACGGTTCAACATTTGAAAACTGCCCACTGGTTTGTTTCCCATATTGACACGTGAGGAATTTAGAAGCTCGTCGTCTTTTAGCAGGACGACCAATGAATGTCAGTGTGGGGCTTTGTGAGCAACAGACACCGTTCACGTTGAAAATGGAATAAAAGTTAGTTTAGAAAACAAAATGTTTCTGCTGTCAAAATCACATTCTGACACCTCCAGACTGGGAAATCTGATGTTCTTCTCCATGCACTTCATTGTTCTTGCCTTCCCCGACACACCGAGACCCACTTCAACTTGATAAAGAAAAAAAAAAAAAAAAAAAGAATTTGAAAGCTCAACATGTCGTACAAAAAGATTTGTCTCCTTCCCCATAAAAGCTGCTTTGGTAACAACATTGCCTTGATAGCTGTCAATCTTCTTCATTTAGTCTGGGTGCTGAAGGGCGTTTCTTCCTTTCTTCTTCTGCCTCTAAAAATCAAAATGACCGGGTGGGGTCGCACCCACGTGGTTCTGCCGGAGCGCTGTCTCCACATCTGGCGCAGCTGTTTGTCATACAGATGTCCGTGCTGTGAACGACAGTGCTATTGTACTGAGCGCTGAAAGAGTGGAGACCTTGGACGCTGAGCCGACCGCGTTGGGACCTGAAAAGGTGAAGAACAGAGCGTTTGTCTGCTGATGGATGAAAAACGTTTGGACTTTAATGAAGAAAACCAAAAAACTCCTGACAGAAATGATTCAGGCAAAGCTCATGGTGACATTAAACGCAGGTCGGCTCTGGGTGTTCATGAACAGATGACGACCTCTGACCTGCTGTGGTGACCTGGGAGTGATGGAAGAAGGTTGATGGCCTCAGCTCTCAGCGCTCCCTGTGATGACTCAACTGAAGTTACGTACGTATCGGTCGTTTCCACTACACAGTTCCACCTCGGCTCTACTCGCTTGGGTTCCAGACACGTTCGTTTCCGTTACAATTCGCTCGACGTCACAGCCGCAGCGGCATGAAACGGACGTGACGGTGTTTCAGCTCTTAGAAGCTCCAAAGAGCCGTTCCACCGATCAGAGGACGTCCGTCTGTCTGTAGGACCGATCAGAGGACGTCCCTCTGTCTGTAGGACCGATCAGAGGACGTCCGTCTGTCTGTAGGACCGATCAGAGGACGTCCCTCTGTCTGTAGGACCGATCAGAGGACGTCCGTCTGTCTGTAGGACCGATCAGAGGACGTCCGTCTGTCTGTAGGGACCGATCAGAGGACGTCCGTCTGTCCGTAGGGACCGATCAGAGGACGTCCATCTGTCTGTAGGACCGATCAGAGGACGTCCGTCTGTCCGTAGGGACCAATGAGAGGACGTCCCTCTGTCTGTAAGGACCGATCAGAGGACGTCCATCTGTCTGTAGGACCGATCAGAGGACGTCCCTCTGTCTGTCTGTAGGCCCAGTCAGAGGACGTCCCTCTGTCTGTAGGACCGAATAGAGGACGTCCCTCTGTCTGTAGGGACCGATCAGAGGACGTCCCTCTGTCTGTAGGGACCGATCAGAGGACGTCCGTCTGTCTGTAGGGACCGATCAGAGGACGTCCCTCCCCCTGTCTGTAGGGACCAATCAGAGGACGTCCATCTGTCATTAAGGACCAATCAGAGGACGTCCCTCCGTCTGTCCCTCGGGACCAATCAGAGGACGTCCATCTGCAATGTCACATGTTTAGTACCAGCTGGCCACATAAAAAGTACCAGGTACTATCACCAGTGGAATCGTGTAGTGGAGAGGTGCTGTATGTATGTGTGTGTGTGTGTGTGTGTGTGTGTGTGTGTGTGTGTGTGTGTGTGTGTGTGTGTGTGTGTGTGTGTGTGTGTGTGTGTGTGTGTGTGTGTTTCACCTTCTGTCTGAACCTTACAGGTCTGTGGGCATCGTCCGATTCTGAAATTGATTTACCAACGTCTGAGCTTCACAAAAGTAGAGGAACATTTGACTAAAATAATAAAA
>CAAKHB010007662.1:100804-111929 GCA_901007665.1 Aeoliscus strigatus
GTGGCCAGGAGTGAAGCTGTCCTACTCAAAGGAGCAGCAGCGGTGGAATGGAGGTTTTCTCTTTGGCAACTTACCTCTGACAACCAAGTCGACGGCGATAGAGATGCTGTCAACCTTTGTTTGCACGGCACACGTGTACTTTCCCGCGTGTCCCAGCTGGATGTTTCGAATCATAATGTCTCCTGCTGAATGCTGCTGTCATTCAAAGCATGACACACACACACACACACACACACACACACACACACACACACACACACACACACACACTTGTTAGGCAACACGGTAACACACTAAGCCTTCAGCTATTATAATTCAAGAATATTTTCCAGCCTCACGAGAACGGAGGAGCTCATTTTCATGTACATGTGTCTAATCTATAACACTTCCTGCAGCCCCATATTCAACCGCAGCGCAGACGTACCAATTTACTGGGCACACTCGGTGCATTTATATTGCTACTTTAATTACAGCAGTGTTTCTGAAGAAAAAGCTTGAGTCAAATTGTGGGACGGAGCCGTTGAAAGGACCGGCCTTATGGCTGCTCTATTCACTGTGTCTTCAGGGAGTCTTTCATTCCATCTGTAATTGTAATTCACACTTGTGCATTAACATTCAGTCAAACAGCGGGTCTGCTAATAAGTTGGAGATGGAGGTGGAAGGCTGTGGATGTATGAATGTCATTTCATTATGGAAAAATGACGATATCAAAAGACAATGAAACTCTGTTGAGGTCCGTGTGATTTTTTTCCAAACCCTCATACTTCACGCTGCCTCCTCAGTCGTGACCCTTCTTCAAACCCACTGCGGCCGATGAAGACGGGACGCAGGTTGTGTATGTAAATTGCATTTGAAAATAAACCACAGGCAGCAATTTTTGGCCATAAATAACACACGGACACAAACATTCCCTCAGCACTGCGGCTGAATTCATTAGGAGAATGTGCTAAAAGACGAAGAAGTCGAGTATTGATAAACCCATGAATCTCCGGTCACCTCCTGATCTTTAGTCAATGAAAGCTCTGAAGGGTAAAAAAAAAAAATCGATCAATTCTATACAAAAGAATTTAGAAAAAGGAATTCCTCAACACAGTAGAAGCGGTTTTCTGGAGTATTCCTAATGGATGCAGAACACTGGAATGTAGAGGCAGCGACAGTGAACAGGTTTCTGGGTCATGGTGAGATGAGCAGGTGTGTTGACAAACGACCAAGTGGTGGAGGTCTGGTTCTTGACATTATTAATAATGTGGAGGAAAACAAGCTGCACTGTGAATATTAAACATGATTTTCAGCGTGTCTGGTTCTGTCACATGGTTCTTGACTCCACTTTGGCCATAAAATTAGGGACACTCCATGGACTCCAGTATGTAAGACAGGAGGGAGGATATTATTTAATCTCTTTGTAATTCCCATGTCATGTGATTCCTGACAACCCTCCGTCAACAGTCAGCTGACTGTCAGTCGGGTTAGAAACACATCTTTTGACGAGCATTGTGTGACCGAGCACAACTAAAAGCATCCGAAAGGAGAAACTAAGAAGAACTGTCTGGACTTACCCCACCCACTTTTTCAAAATATCCACCGTGGCTGCCGAAGTGGATGAGCTGCTCATTGAAGAACCACGTGAACTTCAGCTCCAGAGATGGATCATGGCTCACTTGACAGGGGAGGACGACGCTTTCCCCGACGGTGACGTCGAGCGTTGACGGCTGGGTGGTGATGACGGTCGGCTCTGGAACAAACACACAAAACAAGAAAAAAGATTCATTCACTTCTGATAGTAACAGTCTTCTGGTCTCCTTCTCCAGGAATTACCGATGAGCCCGGTCGTTCCATCATCTTTATGTGTATGTCACACAGCTAAAGGAAGGGGGGGGGGTGCACAGTGCTCCAATAACTGCTAATAGTTTGGGTCTGAGCTTGTGTCTGTGGGGACTCTGAGGCTTGTCTATCCAACATCTAAGTATCCTCCATATGTCACGGTCAGCTCAGCTCTGGAACCTGTAATTCCCAAAATGCACCAACAGAAAAAAAATCATTTACACAAGTGGCCGCTGCTCTTTTATCCAAACCGTGGTGCATCCCAATGGTGTCACATGGGCAAACATCACGTATCGGTGGAAGGACATAAGAGAGGGATGAGATGAGACGGGGAGCCTCTGTTGTTTTGAGTGTCTTCCTCTTGGGGGTGCTGTTATTACTTGGCTGAAATTGCCACTCTGAGGACACGGAGTAAATTAACACTGGCAAATGATCCCTGGACAAGCACAGATTCATGTAGAAAGTGCAGCCTGTGCAGTCTTCATCCTGCCGTCCGATGAATTCGATACCTTCAGTGTATTGGTCATCTCACACCCCACCCCTCCCCTCCCAACACACACACACACACACACACACACACACACAAATGAGACCAGACCAGAATGTGATCATTGCACACAATGAAAGTGGGTCTCAGACACACTGTCTAACAAGCTTTGACAACTTCAGCAGACATCTTTTTTTTAGGATGGTGATCAGATCGGCCCCAAAACGGACAAAACAGAGCGACACTCCGTTATGTGACCCTGTCTCCTTCAAATGTGTGACATCACACTGGAACTGTCAGGACCGGTCAGAAATGCAGTTCCATGTGAAGTACTTTGGCTTAGCATCCAGCGGATGGCGCTCTGTCACTCTACCTGTTGACAAATGGTCTTTGTCAGGGTCTAAAAATGGAGAACAATCGAGAAAACCAAACCATCGAGATGCCTGAAGCCCATGATCCTGACACATTTATTATTATTATTATTCTCATTTTAAGAGCAGATGTGCCTGTAGCATTGCTGGATCCAGCTCAAGTTCAGGTGGAACCTCTGTGCCAGAAGGCATCTGCTGAGAAATAATAAAGGAGCAGTATGTCACTTCTGCATCTCTATGATATGTTAAATTACAACCAACGTGCATTTGCTTTTCCATCTCTCCAGTGGGGCTCCAGCGTGCCGTGCAGGCGTTGCCGGTTTTCAGCTGCCTCCAGGGATTCGCTGCGACAATCAGGGTGGGAATACGCTCCCTGATTACCCCCCTCTGTCATCATTTGTGACAGATTATACGGACGACCAAGGTTGGTTACGCAGCCGCACGTTGGCCTCTTGAGTGTAATTTGATTGATTTCTATCTTGTATAATGTCTTGTTACCTACTGCCACGGCAGATGAGAGGATAGTAACACACTCACTTAGCAGGGTCAATCACAAACCAGATGGAGAAAGAGAGAGAGAACGTGCGTGTGTGTGTGTGCTCGCAATTAATGTTTTCCCCAGTAGTCAGCTAGTTTTATGTGATGATGCATTTTCCTAAAGATGAACGTGATTGAGAAGAAAACAGGATTAACCCTTTCATTAACAGTGGTCAGATGATTCACTTTAACTAAGTGAATAAAATGGAAAAGCTAAACAAAAGTACAACTGAATGTCAATTTGCATGAAACTAATATTTGGAGAGAAAAATGATGATAAAAGGGTTCAAATCATTTTGAACTGGTGAAAACAAAAGTCAACTTCCTTCTTTGTTGATACATTTTTTTCTCTTAGTTCTTCTTCTTTTTAATTTTCAGAGTCCTGTGTTTTGGCAGGTGTATAAGTGTACAAACAGGAGTAAATGTGGTGTGTGTGTGTGTGTGTGTGTGTGTGTGTGTATGTTTGTGCGTTCAGGTCGGTCACCCTCAGTACCAATCATATACATAGGATCAACTTCCAGCACCACACACACTGCAGGCAGCTGACGTGATGAGAGTATGAGGTCCCCAGCCGACAAATGTCACACAACTGGTTCACAGTCAACACACTCAGGCGCAGTGCAAAAAAAAAAAAAAAAACAACATATGGGGAACATAACACATAGCAAGCTAATTGTAACAAAATTAGTCCTGGCTCCATTCTTCAGTGTGCTGACATGCCTCACGTGGCCACTTTTCCTCCTGCAAACAGCAGCCATCATGAATAATGTGCACACGTCTCCCCTGGAGAGACCCCCTCTGCTTTAAAGGGTCTCAGGATGTATCGGAAGCGTGTATTCTCCTCCAGTAAAAATATTCGGCAGGTTTCCACACACACAGGTGAGTGATGTCAGCTTCAATAACGCATGAAGACGGGCATCAAAGACGCAGGTGGTATGAAGATTTTAAAAGCAAATTTGCCCGAGCAGAGCCTCACCCCGTCAGTCCTTCAAAGTCAGATTCACAAGGATGATCGGAAGTTCAAGACTCATAGACATGTGAAGGAAACGGTTTTATGAAGGTGGGCCAAGAGAGTTTCTCTGACTGATTTGAGAGAAGGATTCACACACACCACAAATTACTTGAATATATACATACATAAATCGTCCTCCATTTAAAGCCCACAGACGTACCACTTACTTTCATGGGGACATTCAGATTCTTTCCCACACCTTCAAATAAAGCCTTCTTTTTTCAAACAAGTGACTGCTGGTGATCTTCATTGGCTCTTCAGTGTGTTTCCTCATGAAGCACTTATTTCGCTGGCATCCCCCACAGATTGGGTTTGAAATAACCTCATCCGCCTGAATTGATCAGAATATTTAATTATCGATGCTACATCTCAAAAAGGGACGAAAGCAAAGAGCTCTTCCAAGATTAAGTCTGAAGAGCTCCAGCATCAAAGAGCCTCTGTACCTAACTCCAGGGACGTTCCAGGTGAAATTGTACCATGTGTACAACTAACAGCTGTCGGTGTCTTTTGAATGGGTGTAGAAGAAATTTGAAGTTGCTGCGGAACGAAGGCGTTGATGGATCATAATCATTTACAATGTTGGCATCCAGGGAAACAAAACATATACAATAAAGAGAAATTCCTCATCGACATTTACTTCTGTCAGCAACAGAAGTAAATGTAGTTGTTGTTTCTTACAATTTTACAATCACACATGCACACATTCTCTCTCTCTCACACACACACACGCACATGCTCCTTGCATAAATAATGCATGCGGTGATGATGTCAAAGTGCGACGTGAATGTTGCAGTGCGACCAGTCTACAGCTATGCTAGCAGGTCTGATAAAATATATATGCAAAGACCTGATAAAAGTATCCAAAGTACACATTTTAATCCTTTAAACACCAGTAGGTGTAAGTTAATAAATGCCTGCCAATCAAACTCTAATGATAAGAAGAGCAGCGTTGTAGTAGATATATAGAATTTATAGCATTTACTGTATGTTTGTATATTTTTACAGCACTATCATGGGTCCTTGTGGGATCACATGTTTTCATTTGCTGTTCACAGACAGTTTGTTTTTTCACATACGTCAGAGCACTGAAGAGATAATGCTCATTATCTCATTATCCCAGGCTACGATGCTACGATGCTAATCAACAGAAACAAAAACGATGTAAGTTTAAATGAAATGTCATGAGTCGTATTATCAGACAGACCCTCTGAATCTTTTACTCTTCTTATTCATTTTGATTTTTAAATTCCGATACTGGTTATTGTCTTCACACTTATTATCTAACACTTGCTCCTGCTAACGGTCGTGGTTGACGCTGGAGCCAGTCCCAGGCGTTAACAGGAGAACGGCGCGTCACACACTGAGCAGGTTGACAATTTAATTCATACAAACTCCACACAGGAATGAAAGCGTGCTGCGAGGCGACAGTACTAACCCCTGCATCATTCACAGTGGTTCTTTCCATTCATTTATTGTAAATGAGGCCTTACATGACTTGACAGTCATGTAACAATCAGTGCCATTTGGTCATTGATTTTTCTCCCGACCCCTTGAATAAAGTCGAGTGAAGTCTAAAGATAAAATCACGATTGATCGTGTGAAAAGTAGGAGTGCATGATTCATGATGAGTGAATGATTCAGTGTTGTTGCTGAAATATAACAATCTGTAGGAAAGTGTTTGACTGACTGGCAGACGATCCCTGAGGAATGATAGACAACACAGTTGGAGTGCAAAAAAACGTTAAATACAATGGAAAAACAACAACACGGTATCCAGGAAAGTATTGTCTGCTTTTCAAACAAAGTAAAGACAAGAGATGTTGTGGCTCTACGAAGGGAAACAGAAGTTAACGCAGCACGATCACAAGCTTTGGACCGTCTGATGATGATGATGATGTGACACATCTCTAACCGTACCACCAGAATTCAGTCCGCAAATCTATAATCAAGTGCAATTAATCTGCTAATATCCCCCCAGTGTTGGAGCAATGGGGACATTAAAAAGGCTCATCCGTGGTGACGGTGGCTCCTACTTGCTCTTTCTAAGTGGCTTATTCACAACAGGCCAGGGCGAATGCTTTCTGACAGGTAGTTTTCAGCATTCATATCACCAAAGCCAATGTGAATAAACTCCTGTCATCTCCCATGAGGGTTGTTCCCCAGAAACAAATTCCCTCCCCGCTGAACAGGTTTCCACTCCTCAGTCAAAGAGAGCATGTAAGTTACTGTGGCCGCTGCCGTTTGTACATCAGCTGTAGAAAACCGCTTGAACCTATGATGAGGATGGAGGAGGTGTGTGGGCGGGTGGTGGGGGGCAGGGGGGGTCTAGAAATCAAGATGTACCACCAGCAAATGTGGATTTGCTCTGCAGCTCCGTCTGGGCACGAACCAGTGACGCGCGTTAACCCACAGTCAGTTTGGACCAATCATATGGGTCCATCTGATGTAGGTGGGGTCAGAGGCATGTGTGGGCGGGGCTTAACAGGATGATGGCGGTTGGTTATGTGCACAACGAAGATGTCTGCGGCTGATGAGGAACGCTGGTTCGACTCGTCAACAGGAAACAAGTCGGACCAACAATCTACTGTCGTTTCTCCATCAAAACTTCTCCCCAACAAACTCAACAGACTCGTCATCATCGCTCTGATATCGTTTGTTTCTCTGATTGGTTGCATGCCGTTGTGTTTTCATGGTTCCGCCCCTCGAGTTTGGAAGGTTTCTTGCTCGCTGCCTCAATAATAATAATAATAATAATAATAATAATGATAATAATAATAATACTGAATGATGCTGGCTATTTCTGCTGAGATGACATAAATGAGCATGTTTACTCACAGCGTGAGGAGAATATCAGATAAGATTAAGGCCAACCTGAGAACCCCTCCCCCTCCCACCCCCCACTGAGGGCTCTTAACCATTTTCATTTCACAGCGGGTGATAAATCGGTAAAGGGAGGGAGGTGCGTAGCTGGCAGAATGCAGCAGCACTGTACTTTTCATTACGCCTGGAGGAGAAGCTCTGTGCTTCAAACTCCACAGCAATTAACATACACGCACAGGAACACAAGTATTTCAGCCTTTTCCCTTTTTTTTTTAATCATTCGTATTGAAGTGACTGATTATTTCTCTTCAACGAGAGCTGTCAATTGGAAGCAGAGTGAGGAATCAGCATAAATCAGCAGCAAGGTGCACTCAGAGCTCGGCACATCCTGGACGGCTGCTGACTTTCTCGCATTCATTATATATGAAATACGTCGTTCATAATTCAACAGACAGCGGAAACACGTCTTGGGAGGCTTACGGATGACAGCTGGGACAGAGCTCTAATTCCACAATGCACTGTGGAGCAAAAGACTTGATACAAAGGACAGTGTTTGCACGGCCACATGTAAGGAAAATAAATGATGTTTTAGCAGCGCTCTGCTGTCGCTGCAGTGTTATGAAGGACTTTACAGCAGAAATAAAAGACAATAAAAGGAATAAAACCTTTCTCTCAGCAAGAATTCGACACAGCAGAGGGAGAGCTTTATCTCTCAGACGCTATGATCCGACGCCTGCTGGTAAGATAGTGTCTGAACACAGGGGGATTGAACCCATTTTTTGCACCATTTAATTGTATTTTTTTTCTCTTTCCAGGCTGTGTTAATTAATCACCTCCCAAGTAAAAGGTCTACACCAGACAGACACCAACGATTAGTGTGCTCCATGTTCACACATTGTACTTAACCGTATTCTCTCTCAGGCGGGTGAACAAAGGCGCCAGTGAAGCTCCACTGTCCACACTGTCATTCACAAGTGATCAGATTATGAATTTGTTGCAGCCATAACAGTATAACACGTGTATGAGCAGTGGGAAAATGGCAACTTTTGGGTGGAAAGATGTTTTAGCTCCATGTCGCGGTGCGACACACGATGGGCTTCACTGTGCAGCGAGAGGTTCTGATGATCAAAGGTGGCATGCAAACTGTCCAATGTGCCGCAGGACGTTTGAACACATCTGTGACCGTCCAGCAAACCGGCACAAACGCTGCTCTGATATCTGACTAGAAGGACCAGCGAGTCCAGACTGAACACGCACCTGTACAAATCAGATTTGAATGGCATTCTGAACCGCCTGTGGTGTGGATTTGGATGGTGTGGTTTGGATCCGGCTACAAAATCAAATGTGATGACGTGAGCTGGCCAATGTGATTTTGTGTCACAAAATAAAAAAATTTGCACTTCTAGAGGGAACTTTTCCATTTTCTCATATATTTCAGAACACTGCTAGGTATATTCTGTGTAAATAATATCAATATCTTTCTGTCCTATGTTATTTTCTTTTTATATTGTATCTATTTTGATACAGTAATTTTTTGAATTTTTGAAATTAGAATCTTATTTTTTTAAAGAGAAAGCTGCACACACTTTAGCTGTACTGTGTAAGTGAACATGTAATAAAAAGGATTCTGTTTGTGATCCCACTGAATAACACAGAGCATTGTGGGAAAATGAGGGTAGGGGAGGACGTAAGCCCTAAAGAAGGCATCACTGGAAGAGTTGATGGAAGTTGAGGAACAGCCTTTATCGTATTCCAGCGTGGAAGAAAAACAGCACAAGACAAATGTAATGTAATGTGTAAAGATTCCCATGAAAAACGAAAACAGCAGTCCCTCACAGCATCGGCTGACCAGAATGTGAACGCAGCAGGAGGAGCGATAGCAGTCGTCTGACCCAGAAAACACACTCACACGAACCAAAGTTATGCATGATGTCGCAGCTATTTGTCGTGAAAAATAACGTTGTTAGGTGGAGTAGTGAGCGCATGCGGAGAAGGCAAAAGACATATATCGTCCACTCCATAAGCACGTAATGAATGTTTCCGTTGCCTAGCAGCCCATGGTGACCTGACACCCATAATGGACTGTGTTTTTTCATTTTTTTATCACATAGTCTGACCGATCTCAATACCTGACGAACCCTCTGAAAAATGAAAAGCTTTTAGGCCGGCGTACTGTGGATCAGTAACCATAAATTCCTACAAGACCGCCAACAAGGAAGGGCGAGGCAGAAGAAATAATAGTACAAACAAAGCAGACAGCCTTTGTGAAGAGGGTCACACGGAGTGTACAGTTCATTGAACATGTGAGCAAGAGGTGAGAACACCATCCCCTGTGGAAATGGGACAGAAAATGTACACAGCAATGTGCGCAGAATAAAGCCAAGTCAATGCGCAACACTTGAAACCCAGCTCACATTCATCTTTAATGAGGTATAATAAGTCACAGCACCAGAGCGGAACTGCAATCCCCAGCCCCAATGATCTAACAACACTAGGCCTTTTTCACACTGAATATCCCCAGACAATACTGGAGGCAGTGAGGGAGTGAGCGGAATGTTTACGGCACCTCTGCAAACATACATGGCAGACGAGGTGTCTCGGTCTCACTGGGAACGGCAGCACAGAGGGGGGGAAAAAAGAGCCACGTTCTCAGGATTTCGTCAAAGATAGAGAAGACAAAGTTGTTGGATGCTCCAGAAGTCTCAATTGATTTCTTGGAGGGATTTTATTATATTTTCCTCATTTCCCAATCAGGGTACGGCTGTCTGACATTACTGTTCATTTATTATGTCATTTCATTCGTGAAAAGTAATGACATGTACTGAAAAAAAGACACAGAGCACACCGTTTTCATGTCGCCCTCAACATCCCCACGAGCTGCCAGAATTTCCTCTCACATACAAACACATACAAACTAGCCTGGGGAACGATGAGGAGGTTTAATTGCTGCCTCTTGTTAGCTCTTGTTTTTTTGGCAGTAAGTTTTCCATCAAGAGCCGGCATCTTTCTTTTCCCCAATATTTTGAAGCTAATTCGGAGTCACTCCCTTTGCTAATAACTTCACTAGTGGTTAACGTTGCAGTACAGTAGCTTTCCTTGTTTCCGGTTGGCGAGCAAGTGGACACGTGACCAAACTGGTAACCTTGGCGACACATGCCTGTAAAGCAGCTCGTGGGAAACAGGCACCGTCTTTGTTGTTTTAAAGGATCCAAAAACCTGCAGATTATTTGAACAGCATGTGTGTAGGAGTGATTTGAGACCAAGCTTTTTGTTCCACACAACCGAGATCATTAGAACCAACTGATCACTACAAACAGAGTTTACTGTGCTGAAAGTTGAAGTTGAATGAGCAGAGTGAAAGATAATTCTGTACAAAGGAAACAGGAATTACCCTTGACTATGATGCTTCCAGTGCTGCTGGCTACACCGAACTGGTTTCTTGCCACGCATGTGTAAAGGCCGGCATCCGATTTGGTGGCGTTCCATATGCGAAGGTTGCCGTTGTCCAAAATGAAAACCCTGCGGTCAAAAAATGTATGTTAGTGAATATACAACTCTCACTTCAGATGGCAGTATGATAAGAAACATAACAAATGCTGTCGTGGCCATTAAAAAGCTCTCAGTGGATGTTGTTTTCTACCATTACTAATTAGGATTCGCTTCTTTGCAGATGATAATAGCCTTAAAATATTTTTCACAATTCATGGAAATTAATTCAGCATGTGACTTTAACATATCCAGGACAAGAGTGTTTCCATGCCCTTTGCACAATGGCCACGAGTGCTTCAAAAAAAGGTCAAAAGCCTGAACACGACTTGACATTTTTCTAAATAACAAGCAGAAATGTAAATTGTGCCCTTGAAAAGGAACTGTGGGAAATCAGAAGTGGACCGACTCATCAAAGTATGTGGCATTATAATGATCTAGAATGTTCTGCTGAATGTGCAAACTGTAAATATGAAAGGACGCAAGCCCAATCACTTGAGGGGGAAATGATGTTTGGCCGCTAAATTGCTTGATTGACTTGTGAAGAGAGTCAAAGGAGTCCGAGCGGGGGGGGGGGGGGGGGTAGAGACG
>CAAKHB010007662.1:111949-136873 GCA_901007665.1 Aeoliscus strigatus
GGGGGCCGGGGGGGGGGGGGGGGGTGGATCGAGACGTTTCACTGATTCAAACTGACTTTGAGACTATTTGCTTCGGATTTCAGCAGCAGGTCAAAGTTAAGACAGACGAAGGAATTAATGAGCAACAGGTTCTTTTTGACGCCAACATTTTTGGATTTTTGTTTTCTGTGTACACCATGAAAACGTGTTGATCTTCACCAAACAGGATTGGTTGGAGTGAGTTACTGTATGAAGCAGCTCAACATATTTGAAAGAAAGACACGTCTCATGACAGATGTGGGTCAAGTTTTCATCTACTGGATGTGTCACTGGTTTTACCAATGAATTGAATTGGTTGTTGAAGCTGAAAGCCCTCTATTGTAATGAATTGTACATAGTTATTCATATAATATATGATGCTGATGTTCATACTATAGTTCCTTATTTTACTCCACAGTACATATTCTCTTCATTTATAGTCTATTGTATTTTACACTTCTGGTCGGGTACTAAATGTGCAATGATCATACAAGTTTGATCCAGTCTGATGTCATCTTGGGACCTGAATTTGATCATGACTAGGACTGAAGTGATTCCTCAAGTAACTTGATAATAATAATAATAAAAAAAAAAATCTTCAAGGAGAAAGGCTTTGCTATGCTTGGAGGACGGGTGGTGCCAACGCCCTAAAACACACACACAAAACAGGGCGGGACAAAACAAGTGGCGGACAAAGTTTGGAACATTTCCAGCTGAAACTTAAGTTCACTGCAAAGAATTGGCGTAACATAACATTACAGCAACAATGCAAAACCATCTCAACCGCAAACATCAGTTGATACGTGCAATCCACACCGGACATTTGCTAACGCTAATGCTAATAACGTTAGCATGAAGTGGAAATGAATGTCAGGCGACGAAACACATGACGATGTGTAATCAGCAGTTAGACATTTAGGTCAACTATGTTTGTGTGTTTGTGACTGACACTCACTGACCTTTGACCTCTGCAATGAAATGTAAATTAATTCACAGCTTAATTGCTACTGCCCTTCAATAAAGAAAATGTTTCTTCACCAGATAATAAAAGGTAAAATACTCATTGGAAAAAATCATCAGAGTCGGGTCTGTAAGTGACATAATAATATACAAAAATGAGACACATGAATATCTCATTGTTGTAGGCTGCTGCAGTCACTGTCTTCAGCCACTAATCTCCTCTGGATTGGATTGATTCAAAGCAGCTGTGTGACAGTTCAGCTCAAACACAGAACCTTTTAATAGCCGTGTAGGACACACCGTCAGCTTCACTGTTCACTGAGCGCTGGCTTGTTTGCCCCACCGATGCGTTTACTCAGGGAATGCAGGGCGATACAGTGTGACATGCTGATAAGGAGGACGGGACATTAAAATACTCCCAACCGTAGTGCTGAGTGGAGGCTTCTTGGTTCATATCAGGCTGAGAGAAAAGTGCTGAATGCTAAGAGAGCAGAGACCATTGGTTGTGTGCTGGAGATATCACAGTGCAGGAGGCTCAGAGTTAATGACATCAGACCTGCCGGCCAATAAATTTAAGAAAATGACCCACTTAATGGCACCACAATCGCACAACTGACTATAACCTTGTGCAGACTAAGCACAATTAAAAGGAACGATATACTTGAATTACAATTGGTCCTCTTGGTGTGTTCGTGTGTCTGATGACACAGGTAATTTAAGGGGATGTGCAAACATTTACACCTGCTATTGCCGTTTTTCCACAAGCACAGTGTCAGCTCGACTCGACTCGCCTTTCGTACCAGACACGTCCTTATCCATTACACCTCCTCACAGCCACGATTGTGCAAACCTGCTGTGACAGCATTTTACATGCAGCAAACACAAACATGAACTTCCTGTTGGGTTTGTGGAGAGCAGAGATGGAGAAGTTGCAAGCAACGAAATGAAACCCGCTTGAAACTCCTGAAGGATGAAACTCCTCCAGCGCCAAACGTTCCTCACCAGCCACCAAACACGCATCTGCACTTTCTATGGATCGTAACCAGCTGTCTGTAGACGTCACATTTTAGTGTCGGCTCAGCTTGTTGGGGTCAGGGTGAGTCATGTGGTAGAACCAGTACGGTACAGTACAGATGAGGAAATTCACAAGAACGAGCTCAGAACTATCTCAAGTCAACATGTGGAGTACAACTGAATGCATGCACTTGCACAAACAGCAACCTTCTCCTTGGGGGCTGAGTCATGTGACTTGAACACTTTGCATCTCGTCAGAAGAGGCTCTGCGGCGAGCGAACGAGTGGTACTTGCATGCGAGCGTCAATTCTAGAGAGTTCCATCCTGAGCGCCTCTCCAGGGGAGCCGAGTCTGTTTGTGTCCATTCACAGCATCAGCTCTCCTTTTTCTTTAAAGCATCATCAGACACTAAGAGCAAGTGAGGTCAAATACAGTTAAAGTGTGCCGGGGCACAACATAGGTGAGTAACAGATGGTGGCCTGAATGCATTCCAGTTGTCTCTCGTCTCTGTCTTCTTTCTTTTCTTCCATGGGGGGTGGGGATGCTAGCAGAGCTGCATCTATCAATAATAAAGAACCACTTCATTCGTCCCTTCCTCACACAGGTTCAATGGACATGAAAATACGTTTTCTCAGAGTACGCAATAATTCTGAGAAACACAGCTGTGTATTTTGGGTAAGATCAAGCCTCCGAGGATAGAGCTGTACAGTGTTCCTCCTCCCTGCTCTACGACAAGATGAAAGAGACAAATGACATCAGTCACGGAGCAGCTATCACGGGCACTGTGAAGTGGAAATTGAAGCCAGCTCAAAAAAACCCAGCTGTTTTTGTTATTTCCTTACATTCTCTTTGAGACGCTGTTAACAGATGCTTCCTCGCTGTCACAAAGACACGTGAAACCTGGATTTAAATTTTTGCCTCACACGTCGTCTTTGATATCAGTGATAATTTCTACATTGTGAGCAGAAGCTGTCACGATCCACATAAAAAGACACAAACAAAAGGAAAGAAAATGTGAAAACTGTGGTCCAGGGACGCAGAATGTGTCGAATGGCAGCGGCATCCCGCTTGAATCATCATATCCACTCACTTTCTGCACGAATACACTAACTCACCATCGAAGATCGTGAGTATGCTCATCGAAATTCAACATGCAAACAATACACAGAATCACAGATCAGATTTGAGCGTTCTTAACGTTGTTCATGAATACTTCAAAGCTGCCAAACGGGGGCCTGAATGCATCTCTGCTTAATTAACAGGAGGAGGAGCTGAGGTTCTATCAGCCATGTGACCACAAAAAGAGCGACTGTCACAGGCTTATGGTGGTTTTACCAAATAATTAGTCAAAGCTCCGGCCTTCTGTACACAGAGATTATTGGTTCAGTGCACACACAGCTTGCGCAGCTGACCACTGTCAACAATTCACTTCAAGGCCACTTAATGAAATAGAAAAAGTTAGTTCATGGCGTTTCCTCCCAGACACGCGGAGATGTGTCTGTGTTCAAGCATCGACGGACCCGGTGGGTGAGCTTTCTAATCACACGTGTCAAAATGTCAGTGTTCTTCACATTACTGAAAAGGAGATGCTGTGATAGGTGGGCGCGCTGAGAGAGGAGCGAGGTCGCGCCACCCTCTGAGCAGGGACAAGGGGCGGGGCCCTGACTTCAGGTGTCGATCTATGCCCTCAACTGATTTAAAAACCCCGTATTGTACAGGGAGGTGGGGCTGCTGGAGATAAATTGAAAGGCTGTCTCTCCCCTGGTTCCCCATTGTGTGCGTTGCAGGAGAGAAATGGTCTTGTCAGCAGCATAAATCACACCCAGCAGTGCGGTGCAGACCCAGGACGCCAAAGCCGGTACAGCTTTTCTCATGTGCAGGAGTATGAACACTGAAATTTTGTTTACTAATGTGATCATCACAAAGCAGACAGGTTCTGTTGTTGCTCAAAGAGCCAACATAGGTCCGAGCTGACGCTGGTGAAATGTGGACATCTGGGCTTTTACTTTGACAGTTCTCCAATACAGGTGTAATTGATATTGATTTTTGCTATACGCAGACCTATCACATGGATCATTAAGTGCAGGGAATGAACACAGCATCTATATGAATTAGACGCTGACAAAATATTAGAAACACATCTCGGTACAACCCAGTACAGTTCAACAGCCGCACAATTTACAGCCTTCAAAACAACCATTAAAATAAATCATCACCCCTCAAAGAGATTCAATAAAACCTGAACAGAAGCAGAAATCGTTGCAGACCTGTCACTGGATTTAATGTCCATGGACATATGACAGTATGCAGTGATGGAACCTCAGTCTCTATCCAAAGATGGATTTCATTTGGCTCTCATACACACACACACACACACATTATCTTCATTTTATATATAAGCATATCAGTAAGCACGAATCCATCTCAGTGGAACAGGTCGTTGTGAGGTGTGCTTTGGTTCCAGCTCGACTTGCCTCGACTTCACCTGGCTTTTTCATGGTTCCACAGGGGGTAGTTACCTGATACTTTTTGATACTTCTTCCAGGAGGTTCCAAGCCAACTGAGCTGATACTAAAATGTGATGTCTGCAGACTGACGGCCTCTGAGTGGTCACTGAAGACCACAGTAAGTTGTTGTGACGTATGAGAGAACTCTGTGTCCTCTTTCTCTCAAGTCCCTAATAAATACTGAAAACTACAAGACATTTCAAAGGACCATATGTGAATTTTGTAAGACTAAAGTAAAAGGCAGTGGTGAGAACTAAGTATCATATAACAAAAGTGAAAATCACCTCCTCAGTATTTCATGCAATCAGGCAGCTTGATTACGGTTCACGCTAACTGACTTTGAGCCGTGCGGAGGCAGTGTGGCGTGCACACAATTACTACCAGTCATGTAGAAAATGCCCATCTGACATGGAACCTCTCAAAGTGCCAATCAAAGCGTGCCAACACTTTGTCTGCCAATGCCTTTCATTCTTAAAGACAGGAACATTAACAGCGTGTGTATTCATTTACCTCAAACTGAGCGGTTACTTTTTAAGAATGAGCGGGAAAAGGTGCTGGGTGATTTATTGAATTAAAGAAACAACGTCTCCTGCTCCAGTGTGTATAATAGGGATGGAGAGATGGACCGATTTGAATCGGTGGTCTGAGTCCGACAATTGCGATGCGACTGCAGCGGTAGCGTCCATGTGCATCGGATAGAGCTGCTGGTGAGCTGACCGACGTATCCGTCTCGGTGCGTCTGCATCAGTAAAAACCCATGGTTTTATGCTGTTAATAAAAAGCATAAAATGGACGGTAGCAAGACCACAGGTGACGTTATAAGGGTTCATCCACGGGTAGGTGTGAGTTCAATGGATTCAAGGGGGTTCTTCACCCCCGCGTTGTGTCTTAAAACCCCACACCGACCTGTTGATGAACCTGTATAGCATGTAGCAGCACGACGAACATGGCAACTCACATGAAAGGGGACAGAGAATGAGATTAAAAACAAATGTCATGACTTTATGATTTAGTGTTAATTAGTGATTAACAATCCTCTATATTGAAATGCATTGTGTTTTTAAATTGGATTTATTGACTTGATTCATGGAAAAATCACAGATCAAATTCATTCTTTGCAGGTGAAAGAAAAGACAGATGTCGTTTGTATTGTGTTGAATCGTTTTGAATCGCATCGCATCGTGAACAAGCGTAAATCAATTTGTAACAGCAGGGGGCGTCACTGTGTCCTTAACGTACCGTATCGCAGGCAGCGTATCGAGTTACGTGTGGAATCAGTCTCAGTGGTGGATTCCTACATCCCCAGTGTATTACTACTGTTATCAGCAACATCCGACAGGACTCAGAAAATATTGGGTTTGATTTCTTAAACAAGAAAAACTACTATTTTCTGGTTTTGTAGATGGATTATTTTCTCGGACATATTACGCGACTTTAAGAACCCACTCCTGCTGCCGTCCTGCAGCAGTTGTGACTCTTAGGAGTCATAGATTGGTAATTTACTATTTGAAAGGTAGATGGAAGGTGTGTTTGTGACATTTGTGTGTGCCTAAACACGATCAATATGATTAATGTGGAACGTGTCCGTGTGTGCACGCTCTAGTTCTAAGCGCCTCTAATTCTAATAAACTATTGGTTCTTGTTCACTGTTTGTACAAATGACTTAATGTATGGCTTAGCTAAACCTAACATAGCATGCATACGATTCCACCATATACTCATCAGCACGTACAATAAATTATCATGGAAAAAACATATCAATGATATAATTGATATTAATGATGGCACAGGAAAAGCACAGGAATCTGAACTGGTCAAAGACAGACTGGTATACTCACGGATCGCAAGTATCTCTGTTTTAAAATGACCTACTCTTATGTTTGAGAACCTTTCCTTCAGTGGAGAAAATCAAAAATCAAAATACATTAGCAGGCATGTGACTGTGGGAAAAGAAAAGACAAACACCAAAATACAACAAATACACGTTATTTATAGAGGCAAGAAAGAAGCTAAACATATGAAACTCACCAGGAACATAAATCAATTTAAAATATTCATAAAACAGCATCTAGTAAGATAGGGAATAATAGTATATGTATGATATATATAGTATCGTATCTGAGTGTGTATGTGTACATATTACAAGACATCGTGTAATATTATGTATAATTTAATATTCATATATTTGCTCTCTATATAATATATGTATATAATTATGATGTATGATGTGATGAGAATTCATAATAATGTCTGCATGCATATTATGTATATTTGTACAGGATGAAATGTTAACATCAAGTACACTACTGTTGAAAAGTTTGGGGTCCTCCAGACAGTTTCAGTTTAGTAGCTTCTCTAATCAACAGTTTTCATGTGTGCAAACATAATTGCGCAAAGGTTTTCTAATCACCATTCACCTTTTAACATGATTAGCTAACAAAATGTAGCATTAGCACACAGGAGTGATGGTTGGTGGAAAAGGCCTCTGTAGGTGGAGGTAGATCTTCCATTAAAATCAACTGTTCACATCTTAGAATAGTCATTTACCACATGTCTAGACAAGTCTGATTCATTTAACGTTGTCGTCATTGAAAAAAAAAAGTAGTGTATTTCTGTTTTTTATCTTTTTTTTTTTAATGTTTTCTAAACGTTTTGTCTTGTGGTTTCTTTGTATATATAATTTTGTTGAACCCCCAGATTCAATGCAGCTAATGGGGATCTTGATAAATAAACTAAACTCTGGCTGTGAACCATGGAGGATGTAAAGAAATTGGCCTTTGAAAGTAGAGTCTCCTCGATCCTGTGATATCTGAGCCGCTTTCCACAGCACAAATATAATTATTAGTTATTAATAGAAATGCACCGGCGCGTCCGTGGACCTCAGAGGGTTAAAACCTGCTCAGGATCACATGCCCAGACATGGGAATATTGTTCAGTCCTTACCAGCACTCATGATGAAAGAAAGAAAAATAAAAAAAAAAACAAATCACCAGCAGACTACTTAAAAAGAGAGAGAAAAAAGGCTTGTGAGCCTTCTTTACAGGCAGGTGGCCTAATGAAGCCGACTGATTTCCTGATTCCTGCTGGTGGAACATGATGTGATTGTGTTGGTAATTGTGCTGTGAGGAGAGTGTTTATCAACGCGGGCTGCAGTGGGGTTTGTCTGTGTACTTCCATAGGATTCCTTTAATCACAAATTGCCCCTCATGCTGCTGTCCCTTCAACAGATATTCATCTCTTCTCATGTGCTGAGGTATCCCTTCAGGAATAAAGAGCACACACATGTTCCACAGGAAATTGTCGGAGGAACTAGGATAGATTACTCATGCTGCGCTGGCAGATTCACGCTTTGAAAAATGATATGGGAACAGTCTTCCAGATAAAAATAATCCCACCAAGCTGGAAGGGAGATGCAGATTTGACCTAATCTCAGCAAACATTTCAAAATCGACTCCCTCAAAGAATTATTGGAAATTTAGTTGGTCAGCATCACCCTAATCTTAAGGAAAAGTATCTGTAATCAAGCTCCGGTGCATTAGATGGAATTTACAGCACTAAATAATCTTTAGTTCATCTCATCCAAAGTAAAATAGTCTACAGGGGGAAAGCTTTCAGAGCATGTTTGTAGAGATCTATTACACCCTTTTCCTTTTCCATTTACCTTTCCCAAAAAAAAAAGACTTTGAAGATACAAGCTTCAGGTCTTCATTGTCCAAATCAACAGACACACTTACCTTTGAACCACAGCAAAAATAGAAAGTAACCGAATATCTGCACACAATGAACACAACGGAGAAGGATCTGTCCAGCGTTAACCGCAACCCTAAAAGGTGGAGTATGTCTTCTTTTTATTCACAGCTAAAACATCCACAGTGCGTTTAGAGGGGCACCGAATGAAAGTGTAGCTTTTCCTGAAAAAATGATATATCGTGTGGATTAAATATATTTGTTTACGGTCCCGACAGTGTGTTTATGTTTACATGTTGGTGTGTTGTGAGTTGACAGATAGGGTCTCTGTTCTCGACACAGGAGTGTGTAAGTCCTGCAGCAGCAGCTTCACAGCGCCGGAATCACAGAGGTAGAAGGACCGGAGAAGAACAAAAACCAGAGTCAATATTGGAGAAGCAGATGTCTCATGGACTCATAGAAAGGATTTCCTTGGCATCAAAACGTACGTGGAAATTGCAACTTTTCTCATCCATCGGTGAGAAGCTAACTCACTAGCTAACTTAGCTAACGTTACTTGTCGGTCAAATCCCTCTTCAACTACGTTACTTGTTTTCATTCTAGGACGTTGACCCTAGATATGACGTTACTGGTCGTGAACCATCCACCTCCACACCCAGTAAACGGAGGAAGCGGAGGTGGTTCAGTCCTCCTGTCCTCTGCAGTCTTGACGGTTCACTAGTGTCTAGTATTCTATCTACTGTATTTGTATTCACACAGGTCTCATGAACAACCATGAACATACTGTTTGTCAAATCATCACACAAATCAGAGAGAATCCTGAGCAGGTAGGATGAAAAGAATGAATGATATCAGACTAGTGATGGTTATAGAACAGAGATAATGTTAAATACTAACTAATCAACTAGTTGGATTCAATTAGTTGAAATTCATAGTTATCCTGTAAGATTCACAACTTGACACGGATGGTGCTGTCATTTATTTTTTGTGTGTGTTGCAGTACCAATGCGACCCCACTAGATGCCAGTATTCTGCCATTTTTTTACATAGTTCACCAACAGGAGCGAGTGGAAGATGCTAGTATGCTGTACTTTTAGCATACAAATTCTAACAGGCTAACAGGAACAACGAAGCACTCATCTTCAGTTTGCGCCATTCAAAGAATAAAAAGAATAAGTAAATAAATTAAAAAAACACGCACAAAAAAAACCCAAAGACAACAGGAACACTGTGCCATATGGCTGAAGCTAAAGTGAAGCATTGTAGGCAGAAAGTGAGGAGCACCAATCAGCTGTGTTCAGCAGCTTTCTGAGGCTGTAAAGTTCATGAAATGAGTCCTTCTGGGCACATACAGCTTCAGTGCTGAGGCCCGGCGCCGCTCTCTTCCACCCCCACCTCACAAGCAGATGTTCACTGACGACTCCGAGGAGGGTTTCACACATATGATTGTAAAACACGTGTCGTGATTTGATAGAAACGTGAGAATCACGAGACGATCGGATTCGCACACATCACTTTTATTGGTGCACCTGCTTCCATACAGTGGAGATTCATTCGAAAGCTTCAGTAAATGAAGCGCTGAGATATTTGATGAGATTCTAATTAAAATCCCATTCAAACAGAACAAAGCTATCATGGAGAGATGGCACGATATGGAATGATAAGTAAATTAGGGCTAAGTCCCCCGCTCTGCCTCTTCCACACTTTTGGATTTCTTCTGACACCGATTCTGTCTGGAGCACGTCTGGCAGAGCAGATGGGCCAGTAAATGGCCGTCACTCCGTGAGACATCTCTTCATTTACGTGACAGTCATGCTCATTTGTTCTGCCAATATAGGGATGGACGTCTAATATTCAGGAGAGACAGTGTACCACTGGGTCATGACGACAGCAGCGTGCTCGCCTCAGACAAATGGAGTGATCAGCATCCAGGCCACATACAAATATCCTCGAGTGTCTTCTCACTATATCTCAGCGAGCTGCTCCAGTCTGTGTCATCTGAAGCCTGCACCTTTGTCGCTGACATTAACAGATGCCACTTAAAGCTTTAAACGCACCTAATGGAGAGAAACGTGCTGGAGGCACAGAATGTGTCAGAAAAAAAACATATGTTTCATGCTCTGTTCTTTGACGTGTGACTTTTCTGGCAGAAAGAGAAATTAGCAACCCGGTTTGCACTGAGCGATAAAAAAATAACTACGGGTGCACACTGGGACACTCGGGCCAGTTTCCCAGGCTCCCCTGAGTAAATGGCACAGCCTATCAAACCACTGTCCCATCAGCGTGTCAAACGATGACATAAGTATTTGTTACCGACAAGATAAAAGTAGTAGTTTATCCAAGCTAGCTGTTTTAGCTAAATTGTCCTTCGACAGGGATATTGTCGATGAAAAGAAGGAACTGTCAGTGGTGGGCTGTCTCTGCTGGCCTAAAACATGTCTGAATAACTGACTTCTGTTCATTGTAACTTCCATGAATACATTAGAATGACTTCCAGTAGTCTGTTCCTGTCCTTTCAAAGCGTTTCCCCTGGTTGTGCTGCTTACAAACGTGTATTTTCAGGCTAAATGCACTCATACAATCAAATTTCACCCATCGGTTGTTGCTGGTCAACAAAACCTGCCTGGAGTTCTTCACAATCAGTTCTGTGGGACCTGTAGCATAGAACAAGTGTCAGACTGAGAGTTGAGGACACCAAGGCCTTCTAGCTGAGATTCGAACGAGTGAAAATGTAGTTGAATTGATTTAATATTTGTTTTGTCTCCACACGAGACATTTTTAAGACGGACATTTCAAGAAAAGCTCCAAAGCGAGCAAGAATGACTCAGTCTGGAAAAGACTCCAGCGTCTGGGAGAGGAGTGGACTCAGAAGAAACTAGAAGTTTCCTGTGAAATTACATTGAGTGTTGTTTACATTTTTCTGTTTTCTGTTTTCTGTTTTCTCTCCTAGGACTGGTTTGAGTTTGCCCGAGTATGTTTGGGTCTTTACAAGCAACGGTGCTTCTCAAAACTGAGAGGTGCGCAGGGAACTGGAGCTCCACAAGGAGAAGAAGTCGAAAAATAGGGAAATGTTGAAAACACTGACAAGACTGTGTCGCAGAAAAGGACTTGTTGATGGACCTAAAACAAACAGATCTCTACAACAGAGCCCTTGAAATCCTCTAGAGGAAAGAGAGAATGGACTTTGTGTACAAATAATCAGGATAATCAGGTGTAAAATGCTGCTATTTTCCTAAATGTTGCAGTTATTGATGCTTTTATGTGTGTTGTGAACCTTATTTCTTCATTAAAGTCATTTGTTCTGACTCCATGAGTTATCTATGTGATGCTACAGCCCCTTGTACTGCCTTTCTGCATAATAAGATGGTTTCTAGAGCCATTTATTAGTTATTGAGAGGTGGATTAACTACGACTACTACGACTGAAAGCCTGGGCAGGAAAGGCCACTGGGAATGATCATAATAAAATATGGACGGGGCATGTTGGAAATGACCACGTTCAGTGACACATAAAAAATGGATGGACACTATAATCCTCTGTGGGGTTTAACACACATTCAACCAATTCCCATGAATTATGCTCAATGTGCAATTTTAACCCAATAATTTTGTTTGCAACTTTTACCAGTCATCATCGTCTTCAAGACATTGAGCAGATTCATCATCTAACTCCTCACCAGCACAGCCTACATGTCCTATACAAGGGTGTTTCAGGCTCTCAGGTTTACTGAACATTTTATGAATTAGTTATTAAATGAGGATTCTCAACATGGAAAACCACAACTATTGTATATACTTTTTTGAAAACCATCTCAGGAAATGCCTGGAGAGACGCATGATTTAGCATCAGCAGCTCTCCTCTCCTGTCACTATGTCACTAATAACAAACTAATAAACACAGTTACTCCCATTGAGTTCACCAGGCAGAGGACTGCACTACTTGTAACATCACTTGAAATAACAGGAAAATGTTGACGTTCAGACCTCAGGGACAACTCCTCCAAACAGCGACAGACAAACAGGGGTGGGTCGTTGCTGTATCTCTAACGTTAGCGTCAAAACAACAACAGGTAAGGATGTCATCCCTCTAATCTCTCCATGAAACTTGAATTTTAATGATTTTGATGCATTTTTTATTTGAATTTTTTAAACTAAAATATTAACAACTTAAGTATAAATGAAGCACACAAACAAACAAAACAGATGTCTGGTCACCTCTTTATGCCATGATGTTTCCAGATTTTGTTTCAAGCCTTTACACTTCCTCCGAAACGCTCTCTGCTAAATTTAAAATAAACCACCAAATTCTCATTGTCTTCACATTTTGACACCAGCCTGTCCAATAAGGTTGGTGCTGATGTATTTTTTAAAACATTTTTCAGTTTGTGCCGATGTGCCAGGGAACGTGGGAAGTGTTGATTCAGACACGTGACAGGTACAACATTCACATTCTGCCTTATCATTTCTGACCACACCAGCCAATAAAGGCTATCACGACTCAAACCGACACTAGTATGTTAAATCTGACCTTTTTTCTTTTTTACACACACACGTAGATCGATAGAAAATCCAATATATCACTGAAATTGTGACCGTCTGGATTGTAACACATATTTGGACCAAGTAAGAGACAACTATTGTTGTTATGTCATCTTTTGTCAATTAAATTAAACAGAATGGCTAAAAAAAGAATAACTCCATCTCTCAGCTGATTGGAGCTCTATAGCTGGTTTTAACTGGACTGATATTTTCTGTTTTTTCCTCTTTTTTTTCAAAGATTATAATAATTAGGACTCTATTGTGAATATTACATGAGAGATTTTTGTTGCAATATCTTGTTGTTCTTTGCGTTAGCAGGAAACCAGCTGACTGGCTGTAGTTTAACAACTCACAGGATCTGACGTGAACACTAGGAGATAGGATGAGGATAGCATGTTATAAAAGAACATCTGCATCACTGGGTATATGTTAAGTCTAGACATGACAGTTGGTTATAAGAAACACCAGGGGAGTATTAGTCGGACATAATGAAAGAGTATTCTACAGATTATTCTATTATTATGCGTCGACAGAACATCATGACAACCAGCCGACACGTGGTGCAGTTATACAAACAGACTGCCGCCTCAGATCACAGAGGGGCGAACAAAACAAAAAAACAAAAGAGATTTGTCTCTGCCACACCTGAGGCATTTTCAGGCCTCCCTCCAGAGGGCAAACACCTTCTTCAAAGGATGGAAAGATCCAGCACAAATATTTGCATGACTGCCAAAGCCGATGGATAAATCCTGAACATCTGCAAAGGAAGGTGTTTAATGTAGCAACACGGGGACGTCAGCACATCCTGCAGCGGTTTGCGAGGACGGTTGACTGAGCGGTTCTGCTGTGAGGAGCCGAACAAACTCGAACGGTCTCGCTTGCGCCACACTGACACGGAGTGTTTTTTCGGCTGCCCTCGCTGGCTGACACGGCCTACTTGCACACTCATAAGACAGACCCGCTCTGGTTTGCGCTATCAGCTGCTTTGTTCCAGCTGATGTCATCTAAACCGCGTCCCTGTAGGGTTGTCTGGGGTAGATAAGACATACCCTCCCCCTTCTGGTCTCCGGCAGAAAAAAAACCGCTGCTGCTATGAAGATAGATTACCCTGTCGGTGACACTGGTTCCCTTTTCTGGCGAAAGCCACTGTGGAGGGTTAACGCAATTAAGGCAATTCATGTTCAAAAAAACAGGCTCTTATGGTTTCAATCCTTCCACTCCAGGTACTATAAGGTGTGCACATGCAAAATTAACCCCTCGGGGTCTGCGCCTCCACAGGCATCGCACATTTCTGTTAATATCTGTGTCCAAAACTAAAAAAGAAAGAAGAAACTATGCACAGGAATAATGTTTATATCAACTCACATTGCTGTTTTAGATGCAAGGTGTCTGTTTATCTGTGGTGACTTTAGAGATTTACAGAGTCTCAGGTCAGTCCCTGAAGGCATCCTGCCCCTCTTTCTCTGACTCTGTTTTGAATTTCTCACATGAGATTAATAAAGTATCAATCGATCTATCTATTGGGATTTTTATTGGGATTCTTGAAGTATCTACCTATTGGTGAGAGCTTTCTAGGAATTCCTACCGGTGGATTCACTTTTTGTTTTATAAAAATGAAATACCACTGTAAACGACTGGATGACTCTACTACAACCAATCAGAGCAACGGACAAAGGTGACGCTATCAGACTGACAGATGCCAATGATCCTCTGTTGGTCTGTACATGGCTCTGACCACGCCTACATCAGACTGACCAATGTCACTGGTCTGAACTGATTTTTGAGTTTAGTTAAGGAGCTCCAACGGTTGGTGCCCAGATGGACCTGCAGAGCAAATCCAAATTTGTTGGCGGCGTGTCATTTTTCCAGGCTAAATAAATCAGCCAGTCACAGACATTCATCGTTAGGAATATTCACTGCTAGAAATACATAGAAAGCCTTTGACATCACCTCCGTAACCAAAGTGAAATTCATTTAAAACAGAGTTTGTCCGTAACCCTGGAAGGTGTGATGGAAGGAGCGCAGGATGAGTGAAGGGCACCAGGAGCGAAACCACTATGCAAATGATCTGCCTCTTTGTTTGACAAGCAACAACACTGCTTTGTGTATATGCAAAGCCTGGCAAGACAGTGCACACACAGTCCTGCTGTCAGAGCGGAGTCATGCTAGACTGGTGACACCCAATGGGTGACCCCTGCCGGCCACTGGGTCTGCTGAGCCAGATTTCACACTTCATTCAGACACACACACACACACACACACACTTGTGAATCGCACACACCACATCTCAAGAGTTAATTGATGCTGAGATCACCCTCTGTTTCTGAAAAAGTTGCCGTGGAAACTTCACTAATCTAATTTCTGGGGCCGTTCATCCCCGCTGAGGTGAGAAATCCTTGATTAGCACTTTGAATTGACTCAGCAGATGGTCTGTTTGGCCGCCTCCAAACATAAAACACAGCAAACCCTGTTAATTGTGTGCTCGGCATCACGCTGCTTTCCCCTTTCTGAGGACCGCACGGTAAATCTCTGTTGACCTACAACTAGAAACCATCGCACACGAGCCGATTGGGTCTTTTTTTTCGAACCTTCCTCAATTCTTGAACTTGGCAAGTCGTTCGGCGGGCATTTTCTGACGTACTTAATGCTTTACGAGCAGCTGAGTAACTCAGTGTGGCGGGGATGATTTTCAGAGCTGAATCAGCTTGGCAGCATCACACTAAAGATGACTCACACAGATATTTTGGATGGTAATCCTTGTAGCGTTGTAGCCGTGTGATCTGTGTGTTAATCCACATGAACGGGCTCCACAGGAATCAAACTAATGAGACACGTACAAGTCCAGCAGTTCTCAGAGGATGACTGTCTGTGTGAGATGTGTTTGTTACCTGTTAGATTCGCTGAGAGTCTCGCTGCCCTTCCGCCATGAAATAACACCCCAAGGAGACATCTTGGGTTTGCACTCAATGAGCACGTCTCCTCCTGCCCTCACCAGGGTTTGGCTCTTCAGTTGGTTATGAGAGAAATCGGGGGCAACAGCTGACACAAGAGCAGAATACAAAGCTTGTGTTAGTAACGTCCCCACATTTCCTGTGTGTATAATCAAATTCAGCACATGTGAGACAGAGAGAATGTGAACACGAATGACACCTCTGCAGAGATCCCAGTTTGACAGAAGTAGCATTTCAACAACTTTTTTCCCAGTTTGTCCAAACTGCCAACCTGTGGGCCCACCATCCACAGGAAAGACCACTGGGGTCGGGTGCGCTGCCACTTGGGTGGCAATGGAGATGGAGGGTCTCAGCAGGCCAGACAAGGGTGTCATAGTCTAGCTCTGGGGACGTGGAACATCACCTCTCTGAGGGGGAAGGAGCTGAAGCTGGTGCGGCAGGTACGGCTGGAACCGTACTCCTCGATCGGGATTGAACTCTTTTCTTTTCTTTTCACGAGTTGCCCAGGACGTGAGGCGTCAGGTGGGTGCGGGGATAATCACAAGTCCCGGACTGAGTGCTTGCCATTGGCAGGCGGAGTTTACTCTGATGGATGAGAGGGACACCTCCCTGGGGGGGGGCTGTGACTGTTGTTTGTGCGTTTGTGCATTTGCACAGTGAAGGAGTTGAAGCTATTTGTGATGGATACCATGAATCCTGCTCAAATGCTGTATTTTGGGGTGAAACCATAAGAAGGATATTTGCCTTTTACAAAAACGTGTTTGTCACTTTAGCACTTCAGTGACTTCATTTAGCCAGAAAAGTAATTAGAAACACACTCCTCCTTTCAATGGTGGTCATTGTCCTTGTCAGTTTGTTTTTTATGTCAACCTTGAGTGTGACCAGTGCACTCGCTGAGCCAGTTAACAACATCACCAGGAAATGCAGTAAGATGATTAGTGACAGCGAGCCGCCACCCGCCCACAGCGGAGACGGACAGGCTTGACGGGGCAGAAGGGCACGGCGGCTGACCGCAGTGGCTCTGGCATACTTCACTGTCAGACACACGCATTCATCTCATAATTGATGCTTTTCAATTACTGGCCAATAAGAAAGAGAGGCCAGCGAGGTCAGAGGAGGACGACAGAGCCAACCGGAAAACAAATGTGCTTGTGCAAACGTGTCCCTGTGCATAGACACAGCTGTCTTGTCGTGTGGATGTATGGCTGTCTTACCTATAACTCGGAGCTCTGCATTAGAGTAGACCTCGCCATGCTTATTCCCAGCCACACACTGGTACATCCCTGTGTCCGACAGGGTCAGGCGGCTGATTGACAACGCTCCATTGCCCACCTGTATGCGCTCCTGTGGACAGAGACACATGCCTTTAATATACCCTGTTCCCAATGCTGATCTACATAAAAACAGCCAGAGGGGCAGTGAATTATGGTCTGGAAGTAACAGACGTGGCAATAAATCTAGGATTTCATCACTAATGGAGGGAAAGGCTTGGGTGGATGGAGGCAGGCTAGCAGAAAATGACCCTAATCAATCTGCATGTTTATGAGAGTGAAATAAACCCATGGCCTATTTATATCTCCAACTGCACCACAGGGCCTGTTTCCCCTTCAGCAGGAGGAGGGATAAGAGGGGCAGGAATATCGTAACATCTGAGGGTGTACTGCATTGTGCAAATTGCTTTTCTGATGGCTATGCTCTATACATAATAAGTGCTATGAACATGCACACCCTGGAACTTTCTTGTACCTTGGTGCCTGCAGGACGAGTCTCGATGTCATTGAGACATCAAATGAAGCTCTTTGTTAAGTTGGCCCTGACGAACAAAAACCTGAGGATCAGTTCATCTTTGGACTTTCACGTCCCGTCTTAGTACATGTTTCGTTCACTGAAATCTCCCTCAGATCCTTCTCAATATTAAATCACTGAGTGGTGTTCATGCCCGTCCGTGTACCCATTGTGAGGATCTGCCTCCTCGTGCCCTTCAGCTCCTGTCTTTTCCTTGGACTCACCTAAAATGTCACCACAGTCATTTTCTATAGCCGCGTGTGAATGGCTTGAGCTCCAGTCACAGGGGATTAAAGTGCTGTCACAAGAAAAGAAAAGCGACTGTCCTCACCGAAGGACCCAAAACTAATCCTGTGTTTGAGCAGCTTGTTCTTGGAACTCTGAGGTTCTGGCTGTGCAGGGGTGAATAATCCAAAAGGTGGCGTACATCAGTCTGCACATGGAAAGCACTCCAGTTTATAGCCGCTATTAATTAAGCATGACATGGACTCAGATCAGCAGTATTTCTATGCAGGGACCCGAAGGGACCATCTGTACGCCGTATACTGGAAGAAAGTGATTGGCACAGGCGTCTGCCAACAACACTGGACATTTTATTGGTATAAAACAAGGACTGGCTCGAAGGAGTGACTATACATGTGAGTCTCTAAAGGGAGCGATTGCAGTTTTTCTGAAAATGCAGATTCTACAATTTATAACATCACTACATTGTAAAGCATCACAAAAAGTATGGGACAGAAATGGTATTATTTCAAGATTTTTGATGTAGGCATGAGATAAACCATGAAAAAAAAGTGAGATACAACCTGAGTGTTGAATGAAGGGTGAAAAGAAGAAAACCATTCCGTCTCTTCTACTTTTTTCCTAAAAATGTAACAGTTTTGACCATAGCCCTCTGCATGCTCCCTCATACTTCTCTGAAAGGACTAATTACTGTTTCATGGTTGAGATTCCTTTTAATCGAACAGTCACTCAGTCGTGCAGCTATTGTCGATGGAGCAGCAGAGAGTGAGGTCCTCAAGCTGAGAGCCCTTACTAAAATGCAGTATTACCATAAAGTATCACTGTTTTGAGTCAGCACCAGTGTGACGATCTGAAAAGGTTCATGGAACGTGTCTCTACTGTTACACTGGAATGTGGAACGGACAGCTGATATTTAACAAAGACTTCTGTCTCAAAAAACCTGAAATGCTTCTGTAATGTAATAAAACAACGTGGCACAATGTGCAACAGACGACCAGTGACAGACAAAAGGTTCCCCTGAGATGTATTTTAAGCCTTAGAACAACAGAAGGTCTTCGGAGGACAAGACGATCGCTTCTCTTCCTCCTGTTCAAAAACATGATTCACACAACGACCAACCAACATGCTTTCTCACTTCCTCCTACTTCTCCTCGCTCATTGACCTTTCCCTCTTCCACTCATGAAGCCTCTTTGGTTAATGGTGACATTTCAAATAATGAAACACATTTGCTGATTAATCCAGTTACCCATGTGGTCTGACTATATCCATTTATTAGGTCTCTGCTGGGCAAAAAATCAACACAACCTTTAAAATATGTATGTATGTTTCAACTCTTTGTCAAAGTCTTTTTAAACCAGGAAATGATGGTTTATTTATCCCATTAATTATGCGAACGAGCAGCTATCTGCTGCCAATAGTTTGTATTTTAAGAAACCCAGAAAACTCCAAAACAGATGGTTGGTCGCATTTTTCTTTCTTTTTTTTTTTTATAAAAAATAAGCACACAAATAATAAAAGCAGGTGATTTCTAGAACCCGGTGAAATAAAATCTATAAACAAAAATATAATCCAGCAAACAGATTGATTATTGCTGCGTCTCGGACTCCAACAACAGTCTGCGTTCCTTGCGACAACATGTACAACATCCAAGTACTGATCGATATCCTCTGTTTTGCCTTTTGTGCATAATGAAGCAGATTAACATAACGTCTGTTTATTCATCAGGTGCGAGCAGTGCCCGAGTGTCCAGTCAATCTGTCTCTTTAAAAGAAACCAGCACAATAATCCGATACAATGAAGGAATAATCAAGAATGTTTTGGCATTTGCCCCAAACAGACATGAGACATACAAAGAAAGCTGCTCTAATGGGAATTCAGGGGGAGCGGGGGAACTAAACTGAACGGAGGGTTTGTCGTGTTTTTCACAGAATCTCACTTTCCTTCTGTTAGTGGCCCGGGATTAATAGCAGCATGTTGTCTTTTTTTTCAGCAAAGAGAGATTTAACCGATTACGGTAGCTCTAGTATCAGTGTGTATTCCAGGAGAGCATGAAATGCTGGTTCGTCTTTAGCAAAGCAAAGCACCAGAGACAGTATGATTTTTTTTAAACGAGCACAGCCTTGCAGAAGTGAATCACATTATTTCTGCACAGGAGGAGCTGAATGAAAAAAAAAAGATAATCCTCAGTAATTAGTCTGACAAAAGCAGTACAGTTATTCATATTCTTCATTTATCGGTGCAGTAATCAACAAAGCCTTTGACAATTTGACATGAAGTGCAGAACCTTATTAGACATTCCGACGCTTCTCACCTCGGTCGACTCCAGGTTTTCTCCATTTTTCATCCACCTGTAAGAGGGCTTGGGCTTCCCTGTGGCTTTACATTCCCACATCAACGATTCATCGATGAGCTTCTGGGCATCTTGAGGTTTCTCAATAAGATGAGGAGGAGCTGGAAATATGTGGAGAAAAAAACCCACAATGAATAAATGTAATTCCTTTTTATAGGAACCAAAACCATAAAGCTGTAAATGTCTGTGAGGGTTCTCAGTCACCCAGGTCATTGTAACTTGATGGGTTAATTAGAAGGCAGCTACATGTCTTGGCCTGGGAAGAACCACTGGTCTGAGTGAGGGGTAAAAGAAGCAATTTCTGTTAAATTAGAAAAGACTCCTCTTAACAGAAGAGGTGGTTTAAGGCATAATTTATCTAGCACCTTTAATGCAGTATTAAGATCTCTCCGGAGGAGAATCAATACCCACTCAGGCACATCGGGTCCTAATGACCCAGTGACCACCGGGGGGCCAACGGCTCTCAGGTGACTGACAACAACAGTGATGGCGGACCCGAAATGCAACCCCCTTTGGGTAAATGACCCAACTTGGTATTAGTAGCAGACCTCGCCAGTCAGTCAGTTTAGACCTGACGAAGCTTCTGGGATGAAATACTGTATCTTCAAGTGAACAGCAAGTCAAGTTGCATCAACGCTCTGGACTGACGACTACTGCTCTCCTTCAACCCCAGCACCACCACATACATATATGTATATATACTGTAAGTGTTATGTGGCAGTATCAGACTATTTGACAACGTAATTATTTAAGATAAGACCACCTTTGTTGTCCCATAATGTTATTACAGCAGCAAGCAAAAACAATAACCAAACAGTATGAGTAAGAAATATAGCAACAAAAAAAAAGAGTAAGCATGCAGTAATTACAGGTGTGAACGAAATTAATATGAAATGAACAATATATACACAAGAATAATAAAAAACTAAGCATATGTACATGAGAAGAGGCTATAACCACTTCTTGCTGTGTCACGTCTGTAACTTCAAACAAAAAGTCAGCTAAGCTCTTTCTGAACATTCTGGATGACGTGTAGGTCACATTACAACC
This sequence comes from Aeoliscus strigatus, assembly GCA_901007665.1. Taxonomy (NCBI): domain Eukaryota; kingdom Metazoa; phylum Chordata; class Actinopteri; order Syngnathiformes; family Centriscidae; genus Aeoliscus; species Aeoliscus strigatus. Next base: position 133,054 of record CAAKHB010007662.1, read on the forward strand.
TTCCTATATCACACAAGGCCAGTGGCAGGACAAGAGTAATGTCTGACTGCACGTTTTCATCGCACAGACTTCTCCTTGTGTCAGTCTCAAAAACTGACCTTTGTGGGGGCGATCCACTAACAGGACAACTCCGGCTCTAATTGGCTGCCTCGCAGTATTTTGCCTGTGAGAGCAGCGGCAGAGCACAGCGAGCAATTTAATGACGGAAAATGTACCACCGCATGACGTGTGTGTGCATTCCAAGTTCAGCATGTCGCCGATGCGTGATTTAGTGTGTTTGTTTGCGTCACTCTCTTTTTCATCTTTCCTCTGTGTTCCTGAACACCCACACACGGAGGAGTCCTGTAGCGATTTCACATCACAACAGCGGACGGGCAATTTGCAGTAAGGTTTCTATCATCCCTTTTGCTCCAGAGGTGATGATCCAAAAAAAATCCACATTTTGGTTCATATCGTGGTTTTGGGGTTACGTTTTTTATTTCAGTTCTTATGCTTATGCTTGTTCTTATTCTTATGCTTGGTTTTCTTCTTTTTCCAAGCACAAGACATATAGTCGTACATAATGTGTAAATAAACAGTGTTACTAATTGCTTTTTTTTTTCCAGGAATGGATAATCTACCGAATTACTACAGTATTTCCATCTTTATGCCATTAAGGTCAGTGTAAGGTCAGTGTGAAGCTGTTCACTGAAGCTGTCCTCCGACTCGTCTCTCAGGCAGTCAGACGGCCACAGGAGCTGCAAAAACCAAAAAACCCACAAAACAAAACAGTGGTGCTCGACTGTACTGGGAATGCTCTCGACCGAACGGTACCAACCAGTCCTGAACGGAGACGTTTGTACCGAACATGAACCTTCCATATGCACAATGAATGAATAAATCTGTGATTTATTCCGATGTTTATATTTCAGTTTGTTACCACTGTGCGAACAGCTCTAGACCATGTGCATGTACAAATACACAGGGTCCTGGAAACCACCACAAATGAATGCTCATTATGACTTAAAAGCCTTGAATGAACAACAACTACGCAATACGTGGATCCACCTCTCCCTTTGCCCGCATGTGCTAGCTCGCTAAAAACATCAACAATGGCGGCTCACCGTTTGGCAGTGGTTCTGTAGAAGCTGCTGAATGTGATGTGTCTGTTCCATCCACACAAATACAGTATCTCCTTCGTATTCTCGGTGTGTTTGTTTACATCACTTGAGTTCTGTGAGCATGTCTCCATGTCTCCATGTCTGCACCACACACTGCAGCGTATTTTCTGTGTATGGAAAACGTAAAACTATGTAAATGTGAAACTATTCTGTCTCTTTGTGGACATGGCCTGAATTAAACATGAACATGAAGCCCTTTTTTTCCCCCATCAGTCATAATTAAAACCTTTGACCGTAGCGGTTGAGGTCGTTTCCACTACCGTTCAAAAGTTTGGGGTCACTTAGAAATGTCCGCCTTTTTTTTCCAATGACGACCACATGAAATGAATCAGACTGGTCTAGACATGTGGTCAATGACTATTCTAGCTGTGAACATCTGATTTTAATGGAAGATCTACCTCCAACTACAGAGACCTTTTCCACCAACCATCACTCCTGTGTGCTAATGCTCCATTTTGTTAGCTAATCATGTTAAAAGGTGAATGGGGATTAGAAAACCTTTGCGCAGTTATGTTTGCACACATGAAAACTGTTGATTAGAGAAGCTACAAAACTGAAACTGTCTGGAGGACCCCAAACTTTTGAACGGTAGTGTACTTTGGTGACAATGGTTGTGAATATTAATGTTGGGAAACAGTTTTGTTCAATTGTTGTGCTGATGAGACGGAGTGAACTACCACACAATTAAATATGTTTTATTCCAGTCAAACTTTTTCTGATTGTCTCTCACTTGTTTAATCCTTTTTGTATTTTTCTTTTGACCCTGTTTGCTTAGTGTCGGGCACTTTTCCTGTGCGGTTGCTGTACATATCACCTGTTAAGTCACAAAAGACACAACAGATGCAGATTTCATCGTATCAAACAAGAAGTCACTAGCATCCAAGGTACGGTTCCTGGTGTAGTCCTCCCTCTCTCTTTCTTTCCTTGAACAAATCCACATAACTGTTAGGTATTCCACTGGATCTGTGCTAACCTCTTTCATAGTCTGTCACATTTATAACGTATTCCCAGTGCCACAGACCTCCTCCATCTGGTCTGGTCGAGCTGCCTCACCTGCTGCACTTTTCAGGACTGATCTTGTTGTCGTGTCAACATATGATCAATGTGGCTAAAGAGAAAATTGGACAAAAGGAAAAGGACACACTGGTTTACAGACACTGATTTGGACTGAGTCACTGATTTGCATTTATTCGTGTGCCAAGTATCAACAAGTTTGCAAATGTATTTTCTTTCTGAAAATCTAACCTTTAAATTTAGAGCTAACCAAAGAGCTTGTCTTAAAGCTTGAATATATTATATTAAAAGCTGCTTTCAGAATCTCATCAGGACGATAGTGGACTAAATGCACTGAAATACAAAAGTTAATTTGAATTTAAATTCATTTTACCTTCAATTTAAAACCATCTTAAGCACTTAAGTCAAAACATTGACCATTTGATGAATCAAGACAAGATGGACAAATTAAAACACGCCTTCACGTTCACAAAGTTGATTGGGTTTTCTGGAACGTTTTCTCATGAATTTGTCTGAATGTTTTCACCTCCAGTCAACAACATAAAGCCCGGCTCTCTTCCCACTGTAGCTCGCTGGACGGACAAGAGATACGTGTATCGATCCCCCCGTTGGCTTAGACTGCTGACAAATGTCTCAAAGGCTTAATTCAACGGGAGTTCAAAACAGGATTACTGATTTTTATCACCTGGCTGTCGAGAGACAGAGACAGAGAGAGAGAGAGGAGAAGAAAGAAGACAAATCAAGCCTTGATGGGCCGTTCCAGAGAATGAGGCGGAGAGCTTCCAACAGTGTTGTAAATAATGGCAAATTATTAAATACTCCAAATGAGTTATTTTACACATCATCACTTGAAGGGAAGAAGGAATAAAAAAGAACAAAAACACTGAATGTATGAGAGAAAATCCATGTTCGATCAGAGAGCTTTATTATTATTATTATTAATAATATCATTATTACTAAATCTGAGCAGCAAAAAAATATGATATTGTTATGGAATTTTTTCATCAAAAGGTTCATGAGAACTTGTCATGGAAAGGTTGGTCGTAACCCTTAAAATGGTCAAGGTTTATTGCAGATGTTATTGCTGCCTACTTTTTTTTATATATATCTATATGGATTTAATATGATTAATCTTTTCATGGCAAAATGAAATTCAATAAGCGGTGTATGCCTGACATCAACAAATGTTTGACTGTAAACTCTCAAAGGCAATTATGGAAAATAAAGGCCAAACGCTTTCATTCTTTCATCCTGAAAGTCTTTGATGATGATGATGAATCAGTGTGTTCTGTTCTTTTTTCACCATGTCACAAACACCGAATTTAGTGTACGTCTTGTTTTTAGCCATAAACAGGACGGAGTGAAATGAGAATATTGTTGAATATTACAGTTGTTCGAAGCAGATGACAAAAGTAATTACGTGTGAATGATGGTGTTCAACGACGCTCCCGCCTCAAACTGACACGCCTGCTCATGAACGCCCATTTGGTGTGTGTGAGTGAGTGTGTGTGTGTGCGTGTGCGTGTGCGTGTGCGTGCGTATCGAGGTGGCTGGTTCCAATGAACAGACTGCAGCAGGAGCTCAGTGACCAATTCACATTCATGCTGTAAATTTGACCTTGAATGTCTAATTTAAATGACAAATAG
>CAAKHB010007662.1:136893-156684 GCA_901007665.1 Aeoliscus strigatus
TGTGTGTGTGTGTGTGTGTGTGCGTGTGCGTGTGCGTGCGTATCGAGGTGGCTGGTTCCAATGAACAGACTGCAGCAGGAGCTCAGTGACCAATTCACATTCATGCTGTAAATTTGACCTTGAATGTCTAATTTAAATGACAAATAGCAGGATGACACATTTGCATCTGGAATCTGCCACAACACAAAAATCATTGAGGGTTCTCTTGAAAAACGTATTTTTATTTTCTAACAACCATTGAAATAACTGCTTTCTAAAATCCCGATGTCGAGTTATTTAAGTATTCTTGCCATCAGATATGCAAATACCAACAGATTAACCACAGATATTTACTTTAACCTGTTTATTTCAATGATGGGTGTTCAAAAAATCTGCATCAAAAGATGTAAGTTTGCATTGTGAAGATATACTTTCATGACGTTAAAGTTAGTAAAACTGTGAGAAAACTCACCCATCGGGGTGAGTCCCACACTTCAGCAATGAGACAATCTGCGAACCCCCCCTTCCTGTCAATCCAGATGCCGCGGGGCAGATTATGTCCCTGACATGTGCTGCTGGTCTATGTATAGTACATTTAATGGCTCCGATCCCCTCCAAAGTTGGATGTCAATCATGATGCCATCTGGTGGAATCCACCACAAGGCTCAGCAACAAGGTCATGTGCACGGGCTCACCCTCATCCGCATCACTCCTTTAATCTGGATCAAAATATTAGAAGCATGGCGGCAGGCGGCCTTTAATCATTCCGATGGGCCGTCGAAGTGAACCTCCCTTCCTTGTGTGCGTCAACAGGAGCGACACGAGTGTGTTCGTTTGCCGCTCCTGTCTGAGCAGGTCTGACAGTTGTGCAGCACACTGGTCAAATATTCATGCAAAACAGGGTCACGTACCGTAGTAGGAGAGCTTTCCTTTCACTGTGTTCATTCCCCTGGAGTTCTCAGCCACACACTCGTATGTGCCAGAGTCCTCCGGCTGGAAATAAGGGATTTCCAGGACACCACTAGCCTTCCTCATGTCCACTTTTCTGGGGAAAGGGACGCCGTCCACTCTTCTCCAGCTCATAGAAGGAACTGGACTGAGGAGCAGAGAACAAACAAGACAGTTTTTGCACATTTCCATTTTAAACACAATGACAATATGCTGCAGGAGTAATTGGACAGACAGACCAGAACATGTTCTGCAAACATGGATGTTGGGGATTGAGACATGAATTTATGCCCTTTCTTTGCACCACACTGTTCCAGCTCTGCTGTTTTTGCGTTTCCATTGGATAGAACCTGGTACATGCTGCTCTTTCTGGTTCCTCCTCTGTCGAGTTTCCATGCGAGCTGAGCCGAAGCTAAAATGTGACTTCTACACACTGTGTTTGGTCCCTAAAATAGAGGGATGTCCAACGTGCTGCCAAGAACACAACACAACATCTCAAGAATCAACCATCTTTTTTCCATACCCCGCAAGTGAGACTCTCGTTCTTTTTTGTTTGGCGATCGTTTCCTGCTCCATCTGTGACAAAAACTCACAAACCGAAGCAGGAAGTTCACCACCACCTCCATGCCCTACATTGTTTGTACATTGTGTTTGGGCAGTTTTCGCCCAGTTGTTGCTATGATACATCAATCGTAGAGGAGGTACTGGATTGTAACGGAAAATGAGTAGTTGAGTAGAGTAAAGATGGAACTATGTGGTGGAAACCGGCATTAGAACCCAGTATGAGCCCAAATTCAACCCCATGTGAAGACATTATGTTTTACGTATTGGCTGTATCTTAATTTGATAAAAATGAGTGTCTGTAAGCTGTAAATAAGCTTCACTAATTTTATTCAAACGCTTTAACTGCATGAGGAGTCAGAGACACATTAAAAGCTTCACTTTGGTATTTCGAGGATCAAGGTTTCCTGGGTCACTCCAACACTATATTCATACAAAAGGTTTAAGGGGCTTAGAGGAGCTTTCATTCCCCGCTAAATATAAAACTGCAGGAATTTCCTCAGACTCCAGTGTGAAGTTGAACCGTTTTAGCTTTAATCATATTACGGAGTCCTGCTCTCCACCGCTGCAAACTGTTTTAACAGTCAACCCACAGGGTGGGAACACAAGAGGACGGCAGCAAATATTCAGCCGTTTGTTTTTCTCTCCTTCTTCTATATGTTAGTGAGTGAAGTCTGATGTAAGTGTTGGCTTACTTTCCCAGAGCGAAGCATTCCAGCTTTATAGTGGATCCTTTGGCAACATGAACGACTTCTGGAAACTGGACTTCAATCTTTGGCTCATATTCACCCATCACACCTGAAAGAGTGTGTGTGTGTATCATTAGTATTTCATGAAATCATCGCACTCATCTGAGGCGATCCAAACATAAACACATCATCACCAGATAAACAAGTGTCTGCTGTTGATACACACGCACACACAGAAGTTGTTTGACTTCAAACACACAAACGCGCTCCTCTCTCAGCGCTGTCAAACAACCTCCTCCCACTGAAGATGAAGAGGAAAGAGCGCTCTGGTGGACATTGAACACACTGATGTGAAATGGAGGGAAAAACAAAACAGTGTAAGCTTTTACGTCCACAGAGATTCATTTTGTTGCCACAAACCAGAAAAAAATATTTCACTCTTCTCCTTAAATGATGCATACAAAAGCCAGTATTCTCTGCCATATGGGTCATATTTGACCCATAAGACCACAAATGGTCTTTTTTTTTTTGAGACCTTTAGAATTTACTAAAATGGTGAAAATTTATTTTGTTGCGTTGAAATAGTCGTGTCTGAGGATGAGATGAAGCCTCGTTCCAGTACAAAAAAGCAAATGGTACTTTATACAAACCTAAACTTGAAAACAGGTCTGTTTTGACCCAAACACAATAGAAGGCTTTTAAATAAGTAACATTAAATCAGTGGGTTTGCAATTAAATCTACTTTACCTGGCTGTGCCAACATCTTGTTGTATTGCATTATCTTCTGAGCCGCTCTCATCCACCAGTGGGTCAGGAGATTTTGCCCCATAGCTGCAATTCAAGGTTGTGTCGCACAAATAACCCCGAAATAGAGGAAACAGGCCGATTTCATCCTACTGATTTGGTGCGGTAGGTATTATCAGGATGGCTCCCTGAGTGGCCGTGAAAGCTAATTCAGATCGTTATCACAACTGTCTCATACCGGAATGTAACCACGGCGCTATCAGCCATGTTCAAGCAGACAGGTGCAAGTAGATGGGTAATTGTCTCGTACCATAACCTTTTGTAGGGGACACCTGTTTAATGCACTCCACTCCTACGGCATGAGGTCGGGGGGGATGTGGTTTTTTTTTTTTTGCTTCAAGCCCTCAGCACCTCTGAAAAGAATGTTTCATGATAAAGGACGGGAAGCAGAAAGGGGATGAGTGCTCTGGCATTGCTGGAAAAGATGAGCACAGCCACTCTTGGCCAGTGATTTGTGACGTGAGATATTTCCACAGACGACTTTCCATTTCTCTACAATTTCATATAAGACACCATCTGAGTAAATGACACTCTGACAATGACAGATAAGGAGTGTTACTGTTTGAACATTTGAAGAGCAGTTCAGTGTAGAGTTGAAACGATTCCTCGATTACCTGGAGTAACTCGATAATATATTTTAAAAATCACGGAGGCGAAAAGGCTTTGAATTGGACTGCTGTTTGGCTTAGAGGACCGCGTGGTGCTAATGGTCCAAAGCAGATGCTAATCTCTGCAGACACAGAAGAAGAAGAACATGACGATGATGATGAAGAGGGGGCTAGCTCAAACCAACAAAACGTGGAGGAGATGCAAACTACAAAACGGAGTGGTGAAGATGACAAGAGCACCAAAACAGCCTGAAACCGGCCACAAGTTTTAGCATTTCTAACAAAAAGCATAATTAGCGCAACACATCTGAATGGCAAACACCCATTTCCATGCATTCTACCCACGGCCCACTACGGACTCACGCTGACACTGAAGGTAGCATAAAGGGAAATACATGTCGAAGGAGGAAACTAATGTAAATAACGTTGACATGTGATCGGCAGTTAGACACTGAAAGCAACAACGCTACTAAGCTAGTATGTGACCTACACCTGCGACCAAACCTACATCAACACACATATTTATGATACCTATTACTGCGCTGTATCCTTTTTGTGATTAATTGAAGAAATAATTGGTTAAATACCCCATTGGTAAAATAATTGATAGCTGCAGCTCCAGTACGGTGTCTGTCTTATGTGACTTCCTCTAATTTGGATACAAATGAATGACACACCATAACAAGGCCTCATGTATTTGGTTTGTTTGTCACAAAGCTGTGAGCAGAGCCCTGTTACATACAGCAGAGCAACCACACTGCAAATGTGATGTAAATTATGTTGACAAGATACTGTAAAACTACTGTTACTGCTGCTGGCACGAATAACACGTTGATTTCTGCATTTAGCAGTTAATGGTGTCATATAAAGCCTTAATAAGACACCGGAGTTCAATTTTAAGTAAATATCTACCGTATACAGTCACTCCACATCCACTAAATCATACTGTAGGATAACATTTGTTATACACACAAGGCTCTTATGCATATTTATATTTTATTCATTTTATATCATATTTCAATGCAGGATATGGGTTTTAGTGCTCTGTGTGTGTGTGTGTGTGTGTGTGTGTGTGTGTGTGTGAGAGAGAGTGGAGGAGGGGTGACGAGGACACATTTCTAGTGAAGATGCATTTTGACCTTAAAGTTTCACTGCGTCCCTCTGCACTGGATATGGTTTAAAAAAAAAAAAAAAAAAAGATGCTGACGATGACCTTTCCTCTGGAGGGGCTGATAAGGCCAGCCAAAGGCATCGGAATGGCACGTTAAAGGATGTAGAAAAATTACACAAAGAAAGGGATAATTAACCTTTTTCTCTCATTGGTATTCTGTGATGTCCTACCTTTAGTCACACAGAATAAATAAATAAACAGAGGGGCATTTTAGTGCACATCAACTTAAACTACCTATCTTACACAATTAAATTATATTTAATAATTTACACAATTACTATATAATAATTACACTTACAGTATATAAATATAATAATTTAATAGTTTGATTAATTTCAAAGATCTCCCGACCTCTTCTAGTGACACATTTTATCAGCCATACTTTTATTTACATTACTTGTTTACATACTGAGCAGTCTCATTGGTTAGTATCAGACCTGGTACATGAAACACATACAACAACCCAAGCAGTAGGACACAGGATAGGAAACATCAAGAACTTACCATCGTTGCGCAGCACCAGTGGCGTCGGGGGGCCCTGAACTTGGGTCTTTGTGACGGTGTTGTAAACCACGCAAGTGTAGTTGCCCACATCCGATGGCTCCACTTTAGCGATGTACAGATTCCCTGTCTCCTGCGAGATGAAGCGGCGAGTATCCTGCTTCATCACGTTGGAGTACTCATTGAAGATCCAGGAAAACAACAAATCTGTGGATGTAAAAAACAAGAATTATTTCTATTAATGGCAACAAAGACATTTTTTCTTTAAACTTCTAAAAGACACACAGTGATTGAACTGAATGGTGTGTGAGATATAGTTAAGTCTAGATCCAATAACTAAGTAAGGTACCTATGTGTCAATAAAGTCTTCTGGGAGCATATCCTGGAAATCCTGACCCGCATCTAGAACCATGTCAGAGAAGGTTCTTAGTCATCAAGGTGGGCTAATTCCTTCATAATTCGATGTTCCACCACCATCACGATTTTGCTTGAAGGCGAAATGTCTTCAAGCAAACAAAAGGTCCAGTTGCCTACAAGTGAACTCAGGAAGAACTAGATAGATGTAGGTTCTGGCAACGAGTGACGGACCGTCTTAACTCAAGGGGCAGCACCAACGGGTGCATTGCACACTACTGGGCAATGCAATGATCAGAGCCACAAACAAAGTGTTTGTGGCTGTATCGGAAAGGAGTCAGTGGCCGCGTTTGTTTTGTAGAAAAGGTGGAAGAGTTTGATTGAGAAACACCAGTTGAAATGGATCATTTGTCCAACTCCTTTCCTGTTAACCCCAAAGACGACTGAAATGATCACTCTTTGTCATTTGTTGTGTACATACTGTAACCACTGTCGCCGTCATGTACGTCCTGCTCACAGACTCTGATTTTGGGCATAGTTCATGAGCTCCAGCGATTCGTGCTCAGACGGACCTGCAGAGCAAATCCAAATTTAATGCCAGTACGTCTGGATTTCCAGGCTGCTGGCAGCAGAGACAGAGGGAGTTTTATCTGACACAGCCGTCGTCGGGGATATTTGTGCATCAGCTGTCCTCAAGCAATCAGTCTGCACTCATCAGTTCCACTCTGAAAAGACGCCTCTGTCCTACAGTGTCCGCTGTCACACACAAGGACAATAAACCTTTTAGACCATGAATCAAACTTGTTCGTTCATATTCTCATTAAAAAAGAAAAAAAACATGTTTATTAAGAGGTTTAAACAACTAACTATCTGTTGGTCTGTTGGAAAGAAACCATTTCAATCTGGAGCTGATCCAGATCGGTGCGTGGACACGACACAGATGTGTTTTATGATTGTTCACAGGCCAACAGGTGGCGCAACAGCTTCACAGTGCTGTCGGTCATCGTTTCATCTGCGCTTCCAGAAGTATTTACATTTTCCTGATCTAGACATGCTCTTTGGGTGATGAAACAGCTTGGAAAACATAAACGCCGTTGATGGATATTTTTGTTCCAGCTGACGGAAAATCTGAAAATAATCTGGTGTCTTGTCATTTTTTTAATGATCTGGTGCTTATTAGTACGTACCAGTAAGGCCATGAAGATGTTATAATGTCCAACTTCACACTTCATTAATGCAGACAAACATTAGCTATATAGCGGGCAAATGATGTATTTATGTACCATTCAGCAGCTTGAGAGTAAGAGGTCCATCCACATAAACAGCTGATCAAAATCCACAGATCCACAGATCTACCTGCACTTCATGGCTGAGGTGTCTTATCTCAGCTGTAGTTGGGTGTCGGCAGCAATGAGGTGAGGATGCTGTGTGTGATTTTTAATGAGACATATTACAGAATTTCCTGTTTTTCTCAGCCACCTTCCTGCAAGGAGCATACACACCTTCTGAGTGCTAAATTATTAGCTTTGTGTGTTAATTAAATGTTTGTGTGTGTGTGTGTGTGTGTATGTCTCGAGAGCGAGAGCCACAAGTAGGTATTTGACACTAAAAAAAACAACTCAGGAGCAAGCAGGGATGGTGTGATAAGATTTGGAATCATAGAAAGTAGCTGTTAAAACTGCATTCAAATGAACTGATTCCAGCAGTTTATATCTCTCTGGAGCGTCACAACACTGTGAGAGTTCAGACAGTTCATACTTTTTTCCCCATCATGTTATGAATACCTTTCAGGAAATGAATAACACTGTGTCTTGCCATATAAGTCGATTAAGCTCTGTTCTGTTGTGTGAAGGAGGTATAGGACGTAGGACAGATCCTTTATTTCCTGCAGTTACCTGGTCCATTAGTCTCCCAGGTGGATACCATGAAACAAACAGTGGTGAATGTCAACGTTATTTAACATTTAATACAGTCAAACCTTTCATGCAGTTGTACTAATTACTGTGACATTTTATATAATAGTTGGACACTTTAATATAATAAAGACACCACTGGGGCGACACAGTGAGTCAGTGTTAGCACCTTCGCCTCAGTGCAAGAAGGAGCCTGGTTGGATTCCTCCTCCAAAAGCATGCTAAGGTTAATTGGTTACTCTAAATTTCCCAAAGTTTGTTTGTCCTCCATGGTTCACAGCTGGAGTTAGAGGGACGACAATAAAGAGTGAACTATCTGGAATTCAAGGAGTTGATCTGTCACTGCATGTGATCTGTGGATTTTTTTTTTTGTCAGAGAGAAGGCTCAGTTCACTTTCACATGTCAAAGAAGTTTCTCGGTCATCAGATAAGTTGTAAGTCCACTAGCCTACAAATTAACCCAGCAGCAGGACACTTTCACACAGTTCGCCCCAGAGAAAAAAAATGATGGTTAGCTAAAGAGGAGAATGTCACACAAGTCAAGAATCTAGATAAGTAGGTAATAAGTATAACATAATAACAGTAATAGTAATAACATGACCCGCCTGCCTACTTCCATCTGTGTACCATCTACGACCATCAGTTGTTCACAGCCTCGTCACTTTCCGCCTTGATTACTGTCACTCTCTCCTCTTCGGCCTCCCTCACAAATCCCTCCAGAAACTTCAGCTGGTCCAGAACTCATCTGCCCGTATCATGACCCGAACCCCGGCCATCCACCACATCTCTCCTGTCCTTCAACAGCTCCACTGGCTCCCGGTTCAGTTCCACATCCCAAGTCAAAGTCCACAACCTCAGCCCCCTTATCTGTATGATCTCCTCCAAGTACCCACTCCCTCCTCTTCCGTCTGTCTGTCTGTCCCCTCCATCTGTCCCACCACCATGGGGAGCGGCGCATTCTGGAACTCATTACCACCCCAACTCAGAAAGAACTGACTCTTTCACCCTTTTCAAATCACAACGAACAATGCATCTGTTCAAAACTGCTTGTCCGTCTCTGTTGTTTATATTTTGCTTTTTTAAATGTGTTTTGGTGTTTAAAATGTGCTATGCTGTTTTTTGTGCTGTGTACGGTGACCTCGAGTGTCAAGAAAGGCGCCTTAAAATACAATTTATTATTATTATTAAGTATTCACCATAATTTGATTTGACATTTATGATAAAAACACCTGACACAATTTCCTTTTAGCCATGTTCATGTTCATCAGTATATCTGAGTATTTCCTTAGTAGTAGTTCCTTCATAGGTTGATGTAAAAAATTGGAATATAACCCTATATAAATAAGGGTTAAGTCCTAGCTAATGGATTTCTGTAGCTAGCTGTAGCGATCTAGCTAGATGAAGTAGCTTTGCACATCACCCTGAAACACGGGTAGTTTGCGAACAGCCCATACTTGTGGTTGTATGCACACAACACAGGTTAGGTTAGTATACAACATTTCAAATATAAGAAGTAATTTTTGCAGTTGCATGTGTGACGTAGGGGTAAGTCTATGACTTAGCGGAGTGGCAATTAAAACATTCATGGAGGTAAAACATTCATTGTTCCCGTTTGCCCGTCCAGGCTGACTGGTCATTTATCACAGCAGGAGTCCTGCTGGCTGAGGAAGGTGCGGCAACAGCAGCAGCCTATCAGCCATTTGGGGCTTATGGATTGGCCGCGATGTGAGAGCAGCTCAACAGAGTGATGGCGCAGTGGAGGTCTGCAGGGACAAGAGACACTTTGAGGCAGGATAAGGCATGTTGTCTGTGTTTGTTTCCTCTCCAGTGCTTTTGGATGACTGCGGCACCTGCTCTTGTTCTATGTTTAAAACCCACACGACAACACGGCTCAACATGAGCTTCAGAATACCGCAGAGGGGAACACATAATGAGATCGCTCACACAGCTGGGCAAACGCTCTTCAATAAAAAAGAAGAGGGAGAAAGGGAATAATCCGGGGGATTTATTTTATGGATTCCACTTCCATTACTCCTCAGATATAGAAACGGAACATCTCCATTACTGTTCAAACTGAGGAGCTCCAGCTGCAGCAGCCGGCAACATAATCAGTGCGGCACTAACACAAAATCTTATTTGTATTTTGATGATGGCGGTTTCTGCACCTGAGCTCAAATTAGCAGTTTGAGTTGCTTGATGGCTTCTTTACCTTCAAAGGAAGAAAAAGGGGACTGACTGCATGTACCGTACATGGATGAAATATTCAGAATATCCCTGTATTAAAATACTGGCTTATCAATGACCAGTTATGATTATGTGCAATGTTCAATAGTATAGTTAAATGGTAGAACCTACAGAGGGAATCCACGAGGAAAAGAGAAGAGCAAATAGTTCCAGGGCTTCACACAAGGTCAGACTGGGCGCTGACAGACGGGATAAGGAGACAAAGAAAATTAGGATGGACACAGGACTCCAGTCAACTAAAAGAGCAGGAAACCAAACATCCAGAGGAAGTAAAACGAGACAGGAATACAATTTTTGAGATAAAGAAGGAAAAGAACATTAAATGCCCCAGCAGGGACAATGACAGGTTCCCTCTGAGTTAAGGATCAATTAGCACAAGTCACATTGAATAAAACCACTTCAGGAACAGCTCCCAGGCCTCAATGAATATTCAAACACTGAACAAGACGTGAAACACTCTCCTTGTAGGGATCACGTCCAGACTGATTTGTGGTAATGCAAAGACAGAGCAGGAAGTGGAGGGGCACTCAGCCGAAAGTTCTCCCTAAGACAACCTGGGACCAAGCCATGACACCTGTAGGAAAACACAAAGCAGCACCTGCTTCCTGTGCACACCTTCCTACCAAACTCTTCCACCTTTTCCTTCCTACCACCTTCTCTGTAACATTGAAATGATAAATACTGTGTTTGTGGTATACAGGAACATACGCTGAAAATGATCTCTCTGTGTACTTTACATACCTGCTACAGTTCTACTCCTGAGTCACAACAAGTGTGCATCCCTCATTTCCATACACACACACCTCATGATATCTGGAGTTTTGAGGTATTTTTGGAGGAATGTTGTAGACAGTAAGTATTGTACGTGACTGACTTGTTGACTTCTGCACCACACATGATGCAACTAAAGCTGGATTTACACTTGTGCTTATGCTTGCTATGAAAACGGTTATTGCTTACCTCAAGCTTTTTCAGTCAAAAATTGCATTTTGGACGGTTCTATTTTCCCAGCAGAAACGTGCCGCTCCGAGAACTGGGACAGTCACATGATGCAACCAGTCCACATTTGTTGCCGTCTGCAACGGTGCATGTAGCCGCAATGGGTTTTGTCTGAAACATTTCTGAAGCGGTACGCGTCGATCTACGCTGCAGACTACGCCGTAGGAAACATGACGACGCTGACCCTATGATGTAAGTACACCATCAGTTGGTTGCTGAAGCATAAATCAAAAGTCAAGCTTATGGTACATCCAACACAGGAAGAGCAATTTTATTAGATTTGTGTGAAACAGAGCAACAATAACAATGACTCATTGAAGTAATTTCTTATAAAGGATGTGTTATGTCAGTTTAAATACCTCATGTAGATCAAGAAATGCAGCAGATGACCAATAACAAAAGCCACTGAAGGAATAAAGTGGAGCACTGCGACTGTCAAATCACACAGATCAGTTACAGTCGGCAACGTCAGCCATCAGTGAAAACACAGACAGCGCCCCCCCCCTCCACCAACCCCCTGTAATGTGATTAATGTCTACACAATGCCGGGCCTGGCCCGCTTCTCGTCCTCCTGCTGCATCTACGATGCAAAGCCAGACTCTGACTGCGTCCCAGGGGGGCTGTGGCACGACTGCTGAAAGCGATGCAAATTTGACTGGTCACACACAACATTTGTAACAAGGTACAGCTAAACATATCTTATTTGCCCCCAAAAAACGACAACCTTCACCCAAAAAACACATTTTCTAGAATGTACTATGGAAGTACTGTAGTGCACTGTGTAGATTAGAATCATTAATATCAGGTGATGAAGCAGCTAATGTTATGTTGAAGCACAGTGCGACAACACATGCATTTTAATCACACAATTATGAAGTGGTATAGTGTGGGTACTATGCTAGTAAATACACACATCTACAACAACATACTTGTTTTTCCGACTGAATAATTGTTTGATTGCAGGCGCCAGATGTTCCATTCAGGATGGGCTGCTGGGTGAAGTCACGCAGGGTACAACAAGCAATACTTTCAGTAAAAAGCTCAGACAACATACAATGGAGCCAAAAGTCGAATAGCACACAATTTTGTTCCATGAAAATCTGCACGTTCAGCTCAGAAGGCATATTTCAAAAGGCTACTTCTCAGACCCCAAAAAAATAAACAAAATCCAACCCACCTCAGTTGAACTACTGTGATCACACATTGTGTTCCTTCCAGATCTGCTCTGAGGATCCTGTGTTGTACTGTTTCCTTTACAGGACTGGACAGGATGTGCACGTTCTGTTCTCCGCGCCTCAGGCAGGAGCACGACAAAAAGAGCTCCTCGGAGAGGAGACACAGACAAGTGATTTCAGAGTGTCCCTTAAAGGTCTCTAAGCATTAGAAAATAGAGGTCAGAAGCATTAAGTCTGCAACTGGACACAGTGATAGTGGAGCAGAAAGAGCATGACTGCGTCTCTCTCCCTATTAATGTGGTTTCTGTCTTTGATAAAGACAGAAGGTGACAGCTTCTCTGCTCCTCTCACTGCCTCTGATCAACACTGACAAACAGGAGCACCCATGGACTGCACAGTTACCAGAACCAAAACGCTACAAAATGTGAATCATTTGCTCCATGTGCATCAAGACTAATTTGTCTTTTATGTCTTTTATTTGTCTTTATCCTCATTGTCCTCATTGTCGCTTCTTTCTCCCCATTTGTTTCATTACATTTAAAAATGGATATCCAGCTGCTGCGATGGATACAGGTATCTACATTTACTAGAAAGTTCTACGACAGTCGGTATGGTAGCACCTATTACACTGTGTACAGAAGGGAGCCTACATGGGACCAGACAGCGGACAAAGCCAGGCAGGTGAGTAGTTTTCCCTTGTTGTTGCTCACCATCACCAACCATCACTGTTCAAACCAATAAGTATCAGGGCTTCTGTCCCTCCTTTACATCCTTGATGCACAGAAAACGACCTACACTATCATAGTAATGGAACTCAGGTCAACTAGTCTCATGGAGAAACTCAGATTTCTGACTGCTTGCAAAGTGACAAAGTAACTTCACCTCTACAATTGGACATGAATCCTTCTAGAACACTGGCCAGAAGGCAACAAAGACTGGAGGCAACAAAGATGGTAACACAGAGAACATTCTAAGAACTATAGACAGCTGCTCATCCAAAAGGTACTCTCGATGCAGCCCACGTCCTCCCCTTCAGCGTTCCTAATGACCACCCAGCTTCTATCCATATTGCAGCTTGAATTATATGAAAACACCTAAAATTGCCATGAAGCAACGTTTGAAGAAAGAAACACTGTAGAGCTGAAACATATTTTCAATAAATATGATCAACATGACTGTCACCTCTGTACATCCAGTACCACTTTAAACCAGAATATTACAGGCACAGACACAAGAGCCTATTAGAGACAGAGCGCGGGGACTGTTACTTCTGTCCCCGGAGAGGAGAAGCAGGGTTGCAACATACACACAATACCTATGTGATGAGGCTTTAGCATCAGCCCTAGCTTGCATCATTCTTTCAACATGTGACAGTGTGCGCTCTGGGATGAACCCTCAATGGTCCTGCACACGGGAGACTGAGTCATTCAGGCCAACAACTCGTCTGTCCAACATATGCAGCATTGTGAGGTTCGCTACATGCAGTTGCATCATTTCAAATGGACATTTTAAGGCTCTTATGATCAATGTTTGCTGCTCACGTGAATTCGGTCTGTGCACAACTCTCACCCCCTGATACAGGTGTAAAGGCTTGTGTTTTATGGCCTGGTGCTCTTCTAAGGGAGCCCAGGTTGATATGGTCCAAGCTGCCATGGTTTTGAAACTTGTTATTTTCCCCTTGCACCCTAGGTGACAGTGAATTATTTCATGGATGACAACTCCACAGGCACAGAGGGATTTCAGATTTTGTAGCATCACCAAGAGCCTGAGGACATGATGTGTGACTGGAGCCCAGCAGAGAGGATGGAGTTGACTCATTCACGTTCATACATGAATGTATACATACACGCGTACGTTCCACCAGTTTGTCAACAACGGTTCCTCACCAGTTTTGCAGCAGCTGCTTCTCCCTGCAGCCACTGGAAATTCAACAATGACTTAATAATAATCAACCTTGGGCAAAGTTGGAACCCAGTACCCTGGGGTCTATCTGACATACAGTAGGTTCAGAGCCGAAGCTTAACAGGATGACAGCTACTTAACAGCTTAACAGTAGCTACTATATGTGCACAAAAAAGATGGCTGCTGCTGATGAAGAGCGGCCATGGGACTGGACTTTGGCGTCAACAGTAAATGAATTGTACTTTAAAAAGATGAGTAAAGGATCATTTCCATTCCATTGCCGTCTCTCCATCAATCCATTTGTGTGCATTGTATTTGTGGTATTTTCTATCTATTATCTTTCTAGATGGTTCTCCAGGCTAACAAGAACTATGCGTGCACTGCCATGTTTAAAGCTGCTTATAAGGAGATTTTGGACGCCTGTCAGTCACCCATGTCTTGAGGGAAAGGTGTGAGCGCTTCACTCTGATTCCTCTGTGACCTTTTTTCATATTATGGTCTCTAATCAACTGTGAGTGTCAAATGCAGCATATCCCATTTCATACTGCTGTCATGTTGTTTGTTGCCTGTCACTTGTTTCCCTTCATTGAGGTGCCACAATGTGTCAGAGGTGGTTGCAGGTTTTCTGGGAGGCGGCACATGGACGGTGTGACATTGACGTGATGGTCCACAGGCAGATGGAAACGGGAATATGACTACTCTGCTCACGCAGATTGTGAAATGTGTCATCTGCTAATCAGATTAGAGGGAAAATATGTGTCACAAACACTTGCATCAACAAATACCAGGAAATATGAACTCATTAATGAGAGGTTAGAACTGGAGTGCTACAGAGGCTGTTCCCTATCGTGCTATTTGACATTGTATGAAATGAGTTGCAGAAAATGTGGTGCTTTATGTCAATTTTGACTGTGAAAGTCGTTGCGGGCGGCTATATTATCAAGCAATTAACATCTGATTGGCTGTAATTTGTCTCAAGACCCAGAATGATGGAGAATATTTTTTTTTAATCCAAAATCCATTTTGTTTTTTTATTGTTCAGTCTGAGAATGTTGTTGGGTCATACATTTGTACATAAGGCCTGCCCTCAGGTCAAGAAAGTCACAAAACCTCCAGATTTTTGACAGAGCATCATCCCCTCGACCTACTGGATTGGATTTATCTGATGGAAATCAGTAAAATGCTTCAAATATGTTGTGTGTGTGTGTTTATTATCGTCTGTAGAACAAATCCATATGTAGTCAATTTGGAAAACGTGCCTTACATTTTATTTAAAGATTGTTTTGTAATTGTTGCAATATTACAACTTTGGGTGAATGTGGTCGTCAAAACAACCCTGTTTTGAGAGGAAACTTCAGTTTAAATTTTCCCAATACAACTGTTCACTACACATGATTTACACATTCTATCCTTATATTAGATGACATACTATTGTATTAGAAACTAATGTTTTGTTTTGTGTTTTTCCTCACCTTGATTGAGGGTTTAGGACAGAGGGTGTAGCAATGTGCAGACTGTACCATTGAGACCACTGTAAATTGTGACGTTGGGCTATAGAAATAAAGTTGAATTGAATTGAAATATATATATATATATATATAGATGTATATACACACACACACACACACACACACACACACACACACTTATAATGACTTACAATGATGTATGATGTATAACCACCTTCAACACTCAGTATTTCCCCCTTATCACAGAAAGCAGTTTGTTTCAATCAATGCAATCAATGCAATCCAGTTTTCAAGACCTTTGTCTTGGCTATTGATAATAAAATGTTCCTATCAATTCATGGTCAAAGCAGTTGTGGGGGAACAGGTGCTGATGTTCAGGAATGTAAGTTGTAAGTTGGAGGCTACCCACATACCTACTAGTATGATAGATAGATAGATAGATAGATAGATAGATAGATAGATAGATAGATAGATAGATAGATAGATAGATAGATAGATAGATAGTCATAGATTACAATTGGTCAGCTATACACTATTGTGTGGCCATTTATATGTGTGAATACGTTCAGTGCAAACGCTTCATTTTGATGGATGGGATGATGATTCCTTTCAAGGGGAAGTTCTCAAAAAAGGAGATACTGAACGTGAGAAAGTTCCAGGCACAACTAGCATCCTCTCTCATTCTGGTAAGAATCTATTTCTGCTATTTGCCATGTTTGTGATGTCTAGGACTTGTACGGTATCATCATGCATTTTGTCATGAATTGAATATTAATATTGATTATCTTTCCAGGTGGACACAACACTAAAAACTCCAAAGAGAGACGGCCATCTTCAGGCAACGGGAGCTCAGATGCAGCAGAGAGTCCTTTGAATGGTGGGAGGAGACCATCCCCAGGTGATGGTAGTCCAAACGGTCCCCCTTCCAAGAAAGCAGGTGCACACCCCACATGGGATGTGCACAAGGACCTAACGGGACATTTCCAGATGAAGGTGAAAAGACGACACTTCAGACATTGCAGTAAAGGGTATACCAATACCCTAGCAGCAGGTGTGATGTTCACCTCTGTTTTTTTTGGACAAGAACCGTTTCTGGGACACTGGGTCAGTGTAAATAAATGTCAAAGTTCTTGTTGCAATAAATCACAGTTGATAACAACATGACTGAGATTATTTTTCACTATTTTTCACTTATTTTACACTGTTCTGGGACAAAAGCAAAACAGCTTTATTTGTGTAGTATTCGGGTCTGTGAGACCCATTTTCAAGGTTTACTAAAAGAAAATATATTAGATCAAATCGTTTTTTCGACCTCAAACTCATTCGCCGTGGCTTATATTCCTTGAAAAGCATATGAAAAACCCTTCTGACCTTTCTCCATGAGCCCCTCCTACACATCTATACTACATACAGAACATGATTATTTGGGTCAGTTTTAAAAGTTGCATCTCGTCAAAGTTGGTGTTCATGTGCCAACACATCCCTGTTGTGCTCCATGCTAAAGAAAAGTAAACATGTAGTACGAGTGAGTACGAGTCCAAATCTTGTTTTTGTACAAGGTTTATACATACATGTGGTAGATGGCAAATATGAACCATTTATAGAGTTTCTGTTGCATGAAATTGTCTGTAAATATATGTATATTGTATATGTATATATATGTCTTGTATTAATTAAGAGGCCATCTAGCACCACCAGAGAATACATACATACATACATACATACATACATACAATGGCTATGTAACCAAAATATGAACCAGGGGTTAAATAAAGGTTAAATAAACAAACGAGAAGCTGTGAAGCTGTCTTCTCTGTGTACACCACAGAAACAACACAATAATCCCACAAATAGCGTTATAGTGTGCATCTACTGAACTTTAACACACTAATACTAGGTTATACATCAGATGTGCACCCCCACCTGCAGGATACATGCTCTCACACTTTCCGATTCCCTTGAACCTTCTCTCCCGCTGTTCCCATCTCCACCCTTTTCCTCATGCTCTTTCTTCTGTCCGAACACATCATTCTGCATGGAAGAGCACATGCTGCATACAGAGGGCAGGACAGCTGTCTGCCATGCATAATGTGTCCTCTGAGAGCCCCCTCTGGCAGGTGGGAACCCACCAGAGCCTTGGGCAAACACCGAGGGACCCCGCGTCTTTGGGAGGGTCTGTAGACATCTGGTAGTGAATAGTGATGTGCAGAGGTTTTCCTCGAATGTGCCACCAACATTAAAATGAGATGAGGTTCTGGTGGTGCAGTAAGGGGTACTGAGGGGAGTATGGCTACATCAGCTGGGTACTATGACGGTAGTACCACTGATTCTGATCTTGTTATTGGCTGTCAGGCTAATGACACAACACTGAGACATGTCACCTCTACGTGATATTCATGGCATAGAGGCAATGTCACTATTTCAGCCTGGAGCAAAGTGATGTGTTTTTTTTACAGTCAGGTTATCCAGACCTTCAGGGGGGCTTGTTTTTTATACTGGAATATGCAGTCAGATGCAACTTTAAAATAATGGTTGTACTCAAAAACAAGACTCCTGGATGCGAGCTGTGACTTCCCCCCAAATCAGCCACACAAATAACTCCTGTTTATTTTTATGAGTCACATTTTACTTAACTAACCAAAACTTCTCATATCCGTTTTCATTAATTTTCCCATTTCTGTCCTCAATTTTCATCATTTGTTGATATCATCAGACTGGTCAAACACATTGACACTCAAATAAAGACACATTTGAGATGAGAATATTCCCTGACTGTGAAAAACTCTTATGCTATATATGCTATTATAACAAGACAAACCAAACTGCTGAGGGATCCTTGTCAGCTAATCAACTACGCTGTGTCTGTGTACCCGGAAATGAATGCCTTTCATAATACATGTTACAGAGAGAAATTAAGACATTCTGAATTTAATTCAAACGTTCCATCACTATTTTACATTTTTAATGACGAGATGGGACGAAAAATCCAAAATGATATTATAGTACAATGGATAGCATACAAACTGTATATTATGTGACAAATAAATATCGACTACTTTTATCAGGGCTCCATCTACTGCAGATTCATTCATTCATCATCTCTCCCACTTATCCTGTGCTGGCTGCAGGGACCTGGAGACAGTCCCAGCTGTTAGTGGGAGTGAGGGGGTGAACGTCCGTGGTAAGTTGTCGGTCAAACACACTCAGAAAAATAGATGTGACAGTTCTGACCACTGTCCACCGTGTCGCCTAATTAATATCATTATGCGTGAAAGTATGAATAGTTCTACCTACCTACCTACCTACCTTCTCAACCAATTTGTATTTGTATTATTATACTACATATTTCTATTTCAAGCAATTTCAATTCAATTCAATTTCTATTTCAAAAACACCTATTTAAGTAATATTAACTAAATTATATCATAATATAATATTGTTTAAATATTAAATAATTAAGTCATTTAGATTTTGACAAAATCGAAATCACAATTTAGATTATATAGAAATCAATAATACATAAATCAATTGATTTTTTTTTCTTTTAGTTTTACAGTATTTTCAAGTCGTATGTGCCATCAGACTGCGGCTCTCAATTGTGTTTTAAGACTGTTGATGAGAAGACAGTATTTCCTGCCTTTAATTTTTAATAGGTCAGAGAGCCAATTACTGGAACTTAACAGCAACCAATTCATGCATCTGGTTCAGAAAGCAGCAGGAACATTTATGACCATTACAGACACTGTAAAACACAAACATGAAGCACTTACCTACCAAATGTAATTGAGGAGAAATTCAAATGAAAAATTGATAGGCCCATGCCAGTAAACACTGATTGCTTTCCCGGGATGGGAAGTCACTTTAATTGAGTTTCAGAAGACTTATTCTAATACAGGTTGTGTCACGACACTCATTTGCTTCCCAAAGCAATCACATTCATATTCACTGCCACTTGCTAATGAGCGACAGAACTTTCTGGGTAGTGGCTGGCTCGTCCTTAACATTCAACCCCTTTGGGCACTGTTTGAATCCTGCTTGCCAGATTGTCAGTATTTTCTTTTTTTTCTACCACTTTAGATGGTGCAAACGCTACTTATCAGGTCAACAAAGAAAACCCAGTACCGGCAAAATGCTTTGCTCTTTGCCTGGTGATTGATCGTCTGTGTGTGTATGTGTGCGTGTGTGTGTGCAATACACACTAGAGGTTTTATAGCGCCGTCACGCCACATTCCCGTTAAATGACTAGCTCTCAAACACGGAAGCAATGATGCAACTTCAAACATACTGTATATTCAAAGCAAAATGTTTCACCAATAAAGGCAAGAATAAAAAACACACTGCTCAATACAGGAAGGACCAATAACAACCAAGTGAGTTAGTTTAGCCCGTGTCACGGTGGTAGTAGTCGCCTCTATTACAGCCTGAAGGTGTAACTCACGGAAACTGACTTCTAATTGACAGCTTATATTGGCTG
>CAAKHB010007662.1:161248-174707 GCA_901007665.1 Aeoliscus strigatus
CAGAACAGAAACGGCAGAAACTGATTTCGGTCTGTCCCCTGATTTATTCGTTTGTTATGTTCATAAAGTGTTCTGGATCTGTGGCACAAATTGGGCAGGAATGGAAAAGGATCCTTTGTTGTTCTTTTCTAGAAGTGTCCAACTTTAATGTCAATGCCAACACTGATCCAAACGACCAGTGTTCATCAGCAGCAGCTATCTTTTTTCTGTACTCAACCACTGTTGTCATCTTGTTAAGCCCCGCCCACAGACTCTGTACATCGATTTGAGCCCTCCTACAGCAGACGGACCCATGTGATTGAAAAGATTTTGTTTATCATTCATTACCGCCAACGGTTTGTACCCAGACGGACCTACAGAGCTTGTGGATGGATTTCCAGTTATTGATGGGCAAACCAGTTCTTGTAGGTCGACTGAATCTTTAGAATCCATTCATGAAAAAAGATTCGTTCAAAAGATTCTTGCTCCCTGTCAGTTTAAACCATTGGTGATCACTCACCAATATAACACAAATTTCCAGGCTAGATGTCTACAGTCAGGTGAGAATGTTATTTTACACAGGACATTCCAGCACATCTCAAAACAAGCTGCAGGTCTCATAAGTTCATTGTTAATATTTGCCTTCTGCTGACCAGTGAAAGGGATGTATGTGGTACATCAACATGTCAGTGAGTGATAATAGTAGTGATAGCAAAACTAGTGGAACATATAAATATAAACTATAAATACCGCAAAAACAGTCTGAGTCAAAGTATAAATGTAATAAGGCGTGAGCGCTGACCCACTGGTCTACTGT
This sequence comes from Aeoliscus strigatus, assembly GCA_901007665.1. Taxonomy (NCBI): domain Eukaryota; kingdom Metazoa; phylum Chordata; class Actinopteri; order Syngnathiformes; family Centriscidae; genus Aeoliscus; species Aeoliscus strigatus. Next base: position 162,045 of record CAAKHB010007662.1, read on the forward strand.
CAGATCATCTGTTTGCTGAATGAGCATCTCTGTTTCTTTTTTTAATCTCATTAACAGTCCTCATTTCATCTTGCTGGCTGAAAACTCCACTTTGATACTGATATTAGACACTTTTGTTTAATATTCTCACATGAAGCAGATTCCTTTGGCTTCTGATTCACACCAGAGATGTTTTGACAGGAGGAACTATGTAGTACCTTTACACCAGAGCACATCAAATTACCAAAACTTAACTCATAACCTCCATTTTTTTTTCCTAAATAATCAACGCTGTCAGTGCTAGTTTCATTGTTTCATGAAATTATTTTAGCATTATCTCTTTAAGAACTAAAGACCAGACAAACCCATGACTGAAATAACGTCATACGAACAGATGCTGGTGAGAGTTAATGATGATGGGTAGAAGGGAGGGGGTCATGGGACCGTTTCTTCACTACGAGCCTGTAAGATCAACTTGATATGAACTGAAGAGATGGTATAGATGTGCAGGCACGTAATTATAGATACCATAGTCCAGGGACCCACTGTGACCCCACCCAAAGGAACTGTCTCAAAGTGTAAAATAAAAAGAGACAAAAACATATTTTTTTTAAAATGCAGTTTTCCATGTAGTTGTATTTGTGTAGATGTAATGTTGTCATGTTCAGTTCCTGTCGAACCTCATCCATCTAACAGAATATCTGTACTCCCCAGCATCAGTATCGTGTCTATTAAATGTCCGAAATGGGCACATTCCTGAATTTATTGCCCCGATAGGAGGCAACTGTTGACAGGAATTTGACAGATTTATTTTGTGGCAGGTTCAATTTAGGCAACGTGATGTTTAATGACTTTCATGTGATCACATTTGCATTCACAGCTTCTTTTTGCTGTTTGGATTGGTCTGTTTTTTTTTTAATTTAATTGTTTGCTTGCAGAAGACGTTTTACCCAAGTTCGTTACATGTGAACTAATGAACATCTTTCTTGAATGTGAAGTGCCCTTTGTAAAAAGCACTAATTACGCGCATCCTTAGCTCACAGACATGTCCCAGTGTTTACAAATAAGATTACAAAACATATAATAAACGAGTTGTCAAATCGCATCAACACACAGGGCTGCTTTTGTGCTGGAATAAGAGTCACATTGTCAGTGTTGTGAAAGAGACAAATTTGATCTGACAACACTATAAATGAGCTGAAAGCATGTCGGCAGAGGAGCTCCTTCCTATCATCACTCAGCTCGTAGCAGGCCGCTTCCTGATGTCCAGCATCTGTTGTATGAATTATTTATTCACAGTTAAAGTGTGAGTGTAGCTTTAAACTACTTGTAACATATAAATTTATATGATTTATCTGCTTCTTTGTCACAGCTCCTTACTGGAAAAGCAACACGCCCACCTCGGAGAGCTGTCCACCGGATGAGGAATTTGCTGTCTACAGTCATTTTCTCTCTACAAATCACTGTCCGGATAAATTATGTTTTCCGCTGGGAAAAACTTTTGCCAACACAGGTGGGGTGGTGACCAATTCTAAAAAAAGGAATTAAATCAGAGAACAAAGTTGACTGAATTCAAGATGTTTCTCTGTAGGTTTATGACAGGTAGGATTCAGTCAGGCCTTCCTCTTTAAATCGGGCAATTTGTTTTTACAGCTTGTCATATTTTACCAGTCGCTGCTTTTCAGTGGCTTTTTACGGCGCACCATCTGTCTGCTTATCTCTTATCTGTCACTCAAAACAGATTAATGCTCCAGCAACTGTAACTGACTTCCCTGTTGTCGGCCGGCTTTATCTCTGGCTGGTGCTGCTCATCACAGGATGCTGATGAAAGGTTGGAGCTGAAGTATCGCTGCTGTGTTTTCCTCACCTCGGCATCTTCAGTTGAATGAGCAATCTTTGCTGTGCATCTGTCCAATTTCCACTCGTACAGGTATAAAAGGCGGAGACATGAAGCCGTTTTTAATCAAACACAGCTGCATGAAGGTTTTGGCACAAAATGTGAGGTCTTTTTTTATTGGAGAATTGTTGAAAAAGTCTGGCCACTCCAAAATGGTAGCAGACCCTTGTTTGTGACCAGAAACACCACTTACTTTCATCTGAAGGCCCGATAGAAGGTTAGATAAAAGCACCTTCCCAAAAAAATTGCCCATAGAAAAGAGCAAGAGACATCTAAGGTACAGAATTCATTCCAAAAAAAAAAGAATATTTTGGCTGAGATCAAAGCTATTGTGATTTGGGGAGCAGCCATGTCGACTTCTCCAAAGCCACTGATTGTCCCTGTCTACATCCACCGACGTGGCCTCCTCCTGCGCTGAAAAATCACTGCAATACTGTTAACAATCCAACACTCACGTCCCCCTGCGCAACCCCTCTCAACAGCCGGAAAAAGAGCAAAGAGGTATTGTCGCAAAAAGCAGTGGAGGGAAGTATTTGAACGTGTCTGTTGCCTTCAGATGCTGAAGGTGTGTGTGTGTGTGTGGGGGGGGGCACACAGCTGCACACATTCCCATTGAGTTCAAAAGGAAAGCATAAAAGCACACAATTTGCCTGTGAGGGACATCTCAAAGAACACACCCATTCAATTTGGGACATAAAAGAACAAGCGTGAGCGTAAGCCCTTTCAAACACAACAGTGATAAACTCCTGCTAATGTTTTCTGTAATACGCCTTCGCAAGACCCCCATATTCAAACAGGAGATGATGAACGATGATTAATAGCTTTGGAAGTTACAGTGATGTCCAATCGAGAGCCATTACCGTCAATTATCGCAAATCTGCTCTGACGCTACAACAACGACCCAGATTAGGCTGATGGTCACATCCCAGACGAATAAACTTTCTGAACGCCAGCGCAACTTATCAACTTCAGCACACCTGTCCGCTGTGACACCAACGCTGTGGACGGGTTGACGGGTTGCGTGAGGACACGGTTTGTCTTTTAGTGGATGTGGCTGAAGAGGTAGAGAGGTCCACCGATGATGTGAAAAGAAGGTTCCTAGTTTAAATTCCAGTTTGAGTCCACTCCACGTGCTGGTTCTTCGCTCAGGTAACATGAACTCAGTTTTAATAACACCACAGAGGCAATATGGAGGGAGAGAAACTGGAAACAGTCCCCAAAAACCATTTTTATTTCTTGCGGCTATCATGATTGTTGCTATTGACTCATTGGGAAAATTTCACAACACTGACTTCTATATTCTGTGTCTGTCTGCATTCACTAGGACTGAGCTGCAAACACGCTCTCGTGCACTTTTAACGAATGAATGTGAAGACCACAGAACATATTTGACATATTACTTTATGACATTAGAGGTAGCAGATTGTCTCTCTGACAACACACACAGGGAGACACACAGACACACAACCCACAAACTGGGAGACGGGGGGGTGTGACGCAGAGGTTGAGGGGCAGCACCGTTATGGTATTTTACTTCAATTAAATATGAACACTATTGCTGATCCCTAATGATGAAATTCGTATTTTCAGTTTTTTTTTTGTTTCCATGAATATTTTAATTGTGAGCATTATTCTAAAAAACATTTCCTTTGTTCAGTTTGTACATTCATTCAGAATTTTTCTGCAAAAGGAACTGTGGGTCTTATTGTCAAAGTCTTTTCTAAATGAGCTTCCCCTGTTTGTATAGTAGCCTCTGCCAGTAAGTGTGAATGTGAGTGGGAATGGGTGAACAACATTGAGTTAAGGTAGAAAAGTGCAATAGAAATGCATCCACTGAAATTAAGCTTTTTATACATAAAATTAAGTGTGTGTAAAGAGCTGATGTAGTATCATGTGCAATTTTAGTAACTTGGATTGGTGACACACCAAGTGTGCCTCAAATAATCTGCTGAGTTAAATTAAGAACGACGAAAAGGAGAGAAGCTGGCACCAAAACGTATAAAACAGAAGTATTATTTCAACAAAGAGATTTGCCCTCCTCGAGTCTTTTCACACACTTTATTTTCTGTTCACTAAATCTTTATCCATCATCAGACTCGACATTATTCGGGCGTAAAACAAAAACAAAAACAAAAACATTCCCATGTGACACCAGCATATTACAGGTTTTCACCAGTGACACGTTCAGTGCAGAAAAAAAAAAGTGAAAGCTGGGATACACCCATTAGCTATTTACACCTCATTAACTAAGTCAATATACTCACTCTGCATTATCACAACAGTGGAGAGGAGTGTGCGGGATTTATTTGCATTTAAATGAGGTATTCATATTTCCCCTTAAGGCTTTAAGTCAACTGTGGTGATAGCAAGAACCCCCACACCCCCTGTGACACTGAACCGAACAGGCAATGAAGAGCCTGGGTAAAAAATGTCAACTTTTTCATCTTTTCTTGACGTCTTCAATCCCACATATGCATCAAAACCACACAGAATACACTCATCATCACTGCATTTGGCCAGGTGCCCCTCATGTGACAGACCCACACTGGCATCGAACACACGAGCTTTCATCGCCATGAATTATGGCTGTACATCTTTTCCATAATCACTGATACAGAATCAATAGACGTTCTAATCAAGGGCAACAAGTATTGAGTGGGCGCGCCCACTGGCCATCAGTTATCCTGGTGTCAGGAGGTGGACAGCCACAACCCTCACCAGGAGCAGCACCATCCATCAAAAGTTTGTGGCACAGGAAAAGGCTGAAGTGTTTGGACTCCCGCCAGCCTCAAACAATAACCTTGAAGCTTTAACGTGACCAAAAGAACATAACTCTGCGGATTAGATTTCACTCTATGGTGTGTTTGCTGCAGACAGAATCTATAAATTTAGCCTCATTTGTGTTGCTGAGATGAATTATAATACTTACATTGAACCTCCCTCTTGTGTTTTGTTACCATCTCTTGTGTTAACGGGTCGGTTTTGACCCGCGTCTTAAATCAGATGTAAAATACAATAAAACCAAATATTTATCATCCAATTTGCTTCTCATGACTTGATTACCTTGTTAGTCTGCTTTATCCATGAAAATATTGGTTGTACTATTTTTGGTGTGGGCCTCTGGGTCTTTTTTTGTCCGTAAACCCCTACTCTATCCTGCATTGATCTCACCTGTCTGTAAAGGCCCGTCTTGGTTTGTTTTTGTGCAAAAAAATGAAAATCCCCCAAAGCTCACATGATTGGGAGAAGAGCTGAGTGTGTTTTGATTTCATTTCTGGCTCTAATTATTGCTTTATAATCTTATTTTTATGAGTGGGTCAAAACCGACCTTAACATCACAAAGGTCATAATTTCAACCAGAGCATTTTAAAATTTGGTGAAATCCTTTTTTGTTTGTTTGTTTGTTTTATTTTGTTCAAATTGAGGTACCCGAGAAAGTCAGAGTATGTATGTATATGCATTTAAAATCTAAAACACAAGAGGAAGGTGAAATGATTTTAACTCAACCTGACGTGTACACCCAGGTCAAACTGGGACTAGAACCTACACTCTTATGCTGCGAAAACACACTGCGACTTTACCAATATGGTTTTATAAAGATTAGTCACCAATTAATCAGGGAGATTAAAATACCACTGGTGCTTATTTAATCACAGAGAGGAAAGGAGCGCCTCACACCGACAGAATAATCCGATGTGGGTCGAGTCAGTGGAATAACAATGATTCTCAGAATTCAAGAACTCAAGCTAAAGGTCCTCCAAAACAATGAACTACAACACTGATTGCAAATATTTAAAGGTGTGTGTGGAGGGGTGATGGACCCGGTGACTGATGATGATTATTGGTACGGCACACATGCAGATCAAAGTGCTTTATAATAACACGATAAAGAGACATTAAATCAAGGAGGAAATGATTAAAAGGAATGAAAAAACCCAGATATGATTAAAAGACTTTCAACAGTATTCAAGAGGTGCAGGCGTGAGCTAGTTAAAAGCAAATGTAAAAAGTTTAGTCTTAAAAACAGTCTCAAAAACATTTAAAGAGCTGGTTTCCCCTCATGTCTGTGTGGAGGTGTGTGCCAAAGCTTTGGACCAGAACGAACAAACGCCACGTCTCCTAATTTGTTTGTGGCTTTTGCTGGGAATTTCCTATTAGGTTCAATGTTGAGTAGGAGGAACGTTCCTTTCAAAAAGAGCCATCATGCGACATCTCACACGACATCAGACTCACTGGATAAATCATTGTCATACATCTGTTGTCCAGTCATTTGCAGAGTTCATGCAAAACAAGCTCATCGCTTCCAACATCAAGAGAACATGTTAGAAATGGGGGGCGGGGGGAAAATCACACAAACTACAGAAAGACCAGACCCACCGACAGCACACACCTCACCTGTGTCACTGCTTGTTTCAGCACCTCGGCAGGTCCACAAACAATAAGTGTGACTGATATCAGTCGATGCAGGTTTTGACCTGTCTGATGTTGATTAAACACTGTAAATCAGACTGTACTTCCTCACCAGCTCCAACGGCAAAAATACACTAAATTTGTGATGCTTGAGCGTTGTTGGCTTGTAACCTTTCAGCTGGTGTCTTTTTTAATTTTTTTTAAGTTTCCAATCATTAGACTGATTAAGGCTCTGACAGCAGTAATTACCGACGTTTATTAAATGTGGGAGTCAGGCGCTTATGCCTGTCTTCCGTCAGAATCACAGTCAGTTTATATGTAAAACTGCTTCCCACTAAAAGGTCACCATCTTTCCTGGAGAGAAATATGATAGGTGCTAGAAAGTTCTGTCACAGAAGGTCTCATAGGAAGGAAAAATGTATAACACGACAGCCTCCAGTGAGATGACTTGCCCTTTACATTATTTGCTTGAACCTTCACCGTTCGATCACACCAGCGAGTTAATTAAGCTATAGCAGGTTCAATAAAGAAGACAGATGACACTCGGTCATACATGTTCGCTTGGACTCTGACAGCATCTGATGGCTGGTAAGGTCAGAGCCCTGCAATTGATGGAACTGTCAGCAGATCATGGTGGGGAATCGACCAACAAAATCTGGTAGTGGATGGGCCTCCCACTGGTCAGTGGGTCCAAACCTATGGCCTGAGACGTAGCGGTGGCCTTGTCCCGAAAACCTCCGAATGCAATCTGAGCCGGAGATCACTCACTTGCTTGTCCGATACCTGGCACCTACCGGCGGCACTTATTGACTTCCTCTCACTTTAGGAGGCTGTCACACCCATCCAGAAGTGTCAATCCATCACCATGATGAACAGATATCAGCTAAAATAAAATCAACTAAAAAAATAAAAAGCGTTGGCAGTGCTGTCTTTGCTTCTTGGACTTTTGCTGTTTGTAGTGACGACACATTTACGTGATTGTTGGTTAGATTAGAGGTTGGATAGTGGAACTCCAGAGAGCAAACATATGTTTAGTCTAATGAATGAATTTGATCAATACAAAAATGTTACACAAATGTGTATATAAATATACATATTTGTGTATTTACAATATACAAATATATTTAACGTTAAAAATACATCAGGCCCATTCCTAAAATTCCTTTAGCATTTCTCTTGAATCAATTCATTATTTATTCTTCTTTTGCATTTAAATTCAAATTTTTATTTCACTTGTAACCCTTTGACACCATCCTTATCGATGCCGATACATTCGTGCTAGCATAAACATGGAACGGCTCCTGAAAGCTGAGAAGTTGCACTTCACACCCAGGCTGCTGCCGTTACAGGAATGACTCAACACCAGGCTGGAAAATCGAGTGACACCTCTCAGCTTTCAGGAACCGTTTGATGTGTACTTATGGTATGGTATGCTACTCTAAAGTATGCTAGCATGAATGTAGCACATACCATCGGCGTGGAAGAGTTAAGCACTTTTGACCTCTTTTTTTCTGTTTTTTTTATCACTTTAACACTCTGAATTGGTTTATTAGCTTCATAATGTGTTTTTGATGTGTTTAATGTCATTTCAGCTCATGCGGGTATTAATATTTCTTTTGATGCATTTTATATAGTGAGGCAGCTTGGACTGATTTTGCTGACATGTGCTATACTGATAAACTTGCCTCGGCTATAAAAAGTGACATTTTATAGGATGTTCTTTATTTGTAAAAATGTTTCTATGTGGATTTGTGCTTCTGCTGGTGACATTTGGTTCAGTGAAAATAAAATTATATATGTATATATAGTTATGTTTCCAGTTAGTAACTTTGCCATTTGATGCCTGTCAGGTGATACAGGTACAAACAGCAGCCGGCCTCTCACCCAGCAGTGACACCGGTGAGCGCGAGATGGACCATGAGGCCTGTTGCGCTTCATTATGTAAAAATGTGAAGCTTGTGTTCACGAGGGAGTCTGTTCACGTAAACTGAATGCGCAATTGACACTTTCACCCCGAGGCCAAAGCCACAAAAACAGCAATTTCCTGGTGAAGAAGTACAAAGCGACTGATTATAAAGGACTAGGAATTGTTGTTGTGTTATTCACAATTATATTCATGATAAAACAACAAAATCTGAACAAAACACAGGGCGAGTGGAACAGCAGCAACCTCATGCCGTCTTGGAGAATTGCTAACACATATTTTTTTATTTCTGTTCAAAGAAAGAAGAATACAAAACAACTCACATGCAAAGGTAAGACTGGCCTCTCGGCTGACGATGGTCCCAAAGGAGTTGGAGGCGAGGCACTGATATGTTCCAGCGTCTTGGTCTTTGTTCAGTTGGCTGATTCGCAGGTTGCCTCCAGAGAGGCTGTAGTGAGATCCAGATTTGGAGCTGATTTCTGTGCCATTCAGTTTCCACCTACAAAAAAAAAGAAAAAAAAAACACGGATAAACATGTAAATTAACAAATTAAACACTGTTCGGCGTAGACTGGGGCAGTGGATGCTTTCCAGGAGTTACTTATACACTGGATTGCTTCGGAAAAAAAGGAAAAAAATAGTGGAAAGGGACCAGAAATCTTGCCCTCAAGCTCGGTGTTAATCTAAGCAGCAGTGAACCATTGTGGTGCCAAGGACCTGCCTCTCTGAGGGTAGGCACCATTCCAGGCCATCCATCTTTCCAGACCCCCGTCAAACCTGCTGTACATGCTGGTTAATCAAGATGCTGCGACAATTAAAACAAATGCCTGCAACCTTGCCTTCATGGTCGTGCATTCCGGACCCATCCACATGATTATGGTTGGTGTTAGCGCTCATCAACAAAGGATACGATTTCGACAAAAATGGCCAGAATCACAATCACAGGAAGTGTAATCGACATGTTGCACCCAGTGCTGGGAATCTGTTTCTCTTTCATAACACCCAAGGCCTGTTCCAGAACGCAGGATTACAAAAAATTCTGGATATGTTCAGGCTAAAATCAGGGAAAGTTGTATGTTCTGTTCCAGAAAGCAAGCTTGGCGTAATCCTGAGTGAACTGCTATGGTAACATGTTCCATGAAACAGGTTTGCTCCATCTTGGCCCGACACGATCACCTGCTGAGCCTGAAGAAAAGACGGAATATGATGTTTGTTAATGAGGTGAAATGAAATGAACAATTCCCCTCTCACAGCTCCATCAGAGAATGAAGGAGATTTTATCAACAGGAAGTCACTTCACAGCGTCAATGTGGACCAAGGACCAAGTTTTTGTTTTTCAAGTTGACAATAAAAGACAACAAACATCCATTAAATTAGATGAAGAAGAGGAAAATCGTAGAAGGAGATTTGATTTTAAGCATCAAATTGCTCCTACCAATTTAAAACAAATGTGTATTACAACAATGATTTACAGGGACATACCAATTTTTTTTTCAGTTCAAAAAAATACAATTTAGACAATATGCCCTTGAAACTTAAACCAATGTAAATTTGATTGGATTTGTTTTGAGTTTGTCCATCTTTACTGAGCTGAGATTATTTTGGTTATGTGCTGTGGTCAATGGTAACTTTCACACTGTGACAGTGACTTTCATGTATTCCAGTAACACACAAATAAGGATCATATTCTTCTTCCTGTCCCTTTCAATTTATGAAAAGCGCTGATTTGAAGCATGTGTTGTGAATTTGTATGTTAATTTTGCGATTGATAGTTGTGCACGAAGGGACCAAATCAAATGAAGTTTTGAGATTTCGTAAGGCACAGTCATTCATATCACTTTCAACTAACCTGAGGGGAGTCATCAGTTGTCATAATTTGTTTTTATATGTCTGCATTTACGCCCTGCACATACAAAGAGACATGCTTTAATATAGTTAAACTGTATTATGACACGTTTCATAACATTTCTCCTTTGTCATGTTGGACAGAGCACAAAATCACACATCCAACAAAGTTCAACAGCAGTGAAGGAAGTCGCTCTGGGTTTTGTTGTCTTCCTTCCATTGTCGATCATGTCATCTTCACTCTGCTGATAATGTCTTTTCACACTCACCGTGAGCGTGCTTCTCACTGGTTGAACCTGGTCAGGACGGACTGATCTAATTCTGATCACCTGTTCTAGAACCTACATTTCTGACAGTCCCAGCTCAGGATCACTGGGATTGGGTTCAGGATTTTCTCAACCTGCGTTCTGGAACAGGCCCCCTGGTGTCAACAATCAAGGTTACGATGAAGAAGTACACTATACTACTGCACTACACTATACTATAAGATAAACAACAGACAAACTTTCATATATTTATGTATACTTTTGGTCATTAGATCTATTTAATATTAATCATGTACAGACCTAACTCAGTAAAAGGCGTCTCTCCACAGATGAACCAGCCCATTAGATTAGAACCTGAGATGTATTATTTCTCTGGGGAGAAGTTCTGGACATGAGCTGAGCTGATTTCCTTCCAATCATCAGCTGGGGAAAGGAACCATTTTTGAGCTTTTGTAGAGCTCTTTCGTATAGAAGACAGACATTATCAGCCGATTGGGAGCCTTCGAGGTATGAGGCATCTTTCAAAGAAAACAATGAGGATAGTTTTGCATTGTCGTATTCCCTCCCCATGCTCCATTTTTAGTAGTGTAATAAACGAAATAGAATGGACTCATTAGCTTCATTGACTGCAAAGAATGAAACTACTGTTTATATTTACAGCTCGACAAAGGCGATTCGCTGCAGAGTCACAGTCGTGGCGTGAAAACAACAGGTGGCGAAGTGAAGAATCTCACAAACAGCAGGTTCTCTGTGGAGTGGACACTGCAGCACTCACAGCACCTCTTCAGATTTTGTCTTTTATTGACAAAATGTGCGGCGCGATTGTTTTCCATGGCCCTTCTTCATAAGTAAGTGCGCACTCTGGAGAGCCTTATTACAACAGACAATGGAGAATGCGGCTGACGGCCGGCGGGTGGAGGACTGCGGTCTCACAGGATTATAGCATCCATTCATTTGCAGCTGAAAGGAGCAAACAAAACAAATCCACGTGAACATTGTGCAGCCAGTGATATGTTCTTTGACAATGAAAATGTCGCTGACAGGGGGAATGATTTGTTCACTATTGTGCTTCTTCTGTTTTTCCCCCAGAAAATCTCATTAAATCTGAAAGCAGCCTTTTTATATTTAAGGCTTTGAGTCATTATGAACAGGAACACTGTATAATGCCAAAGAAACTTAAGGCAAGCGAAGTTTTCATTGCATACCATTACTACTACTGCTGGTATCTATGACGACAAATACTACTTCACCACCGCACAATAGTGTGTAAATTAACAGTATTATGTTACACCTGGTTGTGGCAAACAAGCTCTACCATCAACACTAGAATCAATCCATCCATCTTAAAGTCCTTGGACTTCCGTACTCGTCTCATATTAATTTAACCTCCTAAGGCCATGTGTACACATGGACATGTACACCTGGACATTATATTTATATTTATATTTATACAAATTCAATGTATTGTTACTATTATTATGATTAATTAATAGTTAATTAATTAATTGATTGATTGATTTACATGTTATTTATTCATTTCAGTGTTTAAAATTTTATGATAAAATAAATTAAAAATAATAATAATAAAATAAATTAAAAAAAAATAATAATAATAAAATAAATTCAAAATAAATAAATAAAATGCACACCAAATTAAAGCTCAGGCCTCGGGAGGTTAAAACACGGCTGACATGTGCACAAATACATCACTCTGTAGCCCGTCAACGAAATACATATGTTTCTGTTTGGTGGGACGGAGTGACCCGCAACAAGAAAGCAGATTTGTTTCAAAGCAAGTTCTGTCTCTGCACTGGCTGCTTCTCTGTCTCTGTCTCTGTCTGTCGTTTTTTCTGTGACAAAAAGTCACAAGCCTGACAGTGAAACTACACCTCCAAATGTTCATGTGTTCACGTCGTGTGTGAAACGCCTCCACAGCAGTATTGTGCCGCTGTCACTGTGCCGGCTCCATCTCACATCAAAGAGGTACTGAACTGTCCTGTGTGGTACTAAAGAGGTACGAACAGAGCGACGAGTACGAGCAGAGCTGCAACTGTGTGGTAGAAAAGTCTCGGTCCTGGAGACCGGTCGAAGCAAAGACGATCCAAACCTGATACCATATAAAATGACATTAAACAACGTGAAACAAAACAACTTTATTTAATGTAGTCCAAGCTGACGGGCCGTGACACCAGCAGCTCAGTTTGTTTTAACCAGTTGTGTAACAGGCTGTCATCATCTGTTTTATGAGGCTTGGGATGCTATTATTTGCTGTTGATGTATTTTGACTTGTAAGACTGTATAAATACAGTTATGTAGAATATAATGTATTCCAGGTAGATTTTT
>CAAKHB010007662.1:179720-193144 GCA_901007665.1 Aeoliscus strigatus
AATAACTCAGGCAGGTAGCGCTACGCTTGGGACATTAACTACTGCAGTTAATATAATGCTACACTGCGGCTGCACTATGTCTGAGATCTACACACGTACGTGGTGTTTCTGGATGGACGCTGCAGTTTATGGAATCATATCTCCACACAATAACACCTCATGTAGCTGAACTGGATGTAGATATGTTGTCAGCCGTTTGGTCAACTGCTACGTACAAGAGATGCCGGCAGTTTACTAGAGTGTGTGTGTGTGGTTCTTCTCCACGTTCAATGAACTACACACTCACTGACATTCTGCAGACAAACAAGTGATGACGGTACATCGAGGGGCAGTAACACGGACTATTTCAAAGCCAGCTGAGGCCCGTTCCATGAAGCCGGTATCATGAAAAGCCTGACTTAGTTAATACTGAATTATCTACTACTGCGTCAAATTGACGTCATACCTACGCCGTTGCCGTGACTCTGTGGTGAACCCTTCAGACTTCTCCGTCACTCTATTTCATCACTGTACAATTCACCCCTCGAGTTGATTTGCATCCCGCTTTTCAGGTCACAGCTGATTTGCTTTTCAGTATTTGGACTGTTTATATGTCATTTGTTTCTTCAGTTTTAAACTTAATTAAAAACACTTAAGATTCAGAATATGTGGTCAGTTTATCCAAATATTGCCCATTTGGGAATTTGTTCTGGCGTGGGCAGAGATGAGAAGAGCCACTGATGAAGCAGCTGGCCAGGAGCAGCTAGCAGCTAACAGATAGCAGCTAGCAGATAGCAGCTAACAGCTAGCAGCCAGCAGCTAGCAGATAGCAGCTAGCAGCTAACAGATAGCACCTAGCAGATAGCAGCTAGCTGATAGCAGCTAACAGCTAGCAGCCAGCAGCTAGCAGATAGCAGCCAGCAGCTAACAGATAGCAGCTAGCAGATAGCAGCTAACAGCTAGCAGCCAGCAGCCAGCAGCTAACAGATAGCACCTAGCAGATAGCAGCTAGCTGATAGCAGCTAACAGCTAGCAGCCAGCAGCTAGCAGATAGCAGCCAGCAGCTAACAGATAGCAGCTAGCAGCCAGCAGCCAGGAATCCTGACATGATGGCCGTACGTTGTTGTCGTCTCGGGGAGAGAGTGATCCAATGAACTGATCTGCAGCTCTTTGGAGAATTAGCGCTGGCTGAGAGAAATCCTTTGGTTGGATAAATGTTGGTTTCATAGATGGACCTATGGACCTATCGAACCTTTAGCTGGGACATTATTTTGTGTGAATGTGAAGTTTTACACTTGGAGAGATCATGCTGCCTCTGGTCAATGTGTCGCTTTCACAGCCCTCTTGCCTGCGCTGGGTCAGCGTCGCCTCAACGTGTAGTTACAATATTTTGGAGGTGCACGTCAACTTACGCCGTAGATTACGGCAGTGTCAAATCGACAGTAATTCAGGCTTTAGTGATGAAATTAATTCAGACACATGCAACTTTAAAGACGTTTGTATTTAATTGTGTCAGTTTAGAAGAGAAAATTAGGCAATTCTCCACATTTCATACTTAATAAACTCAGCGTTTTCTCTAAACCTGCTTTCTGGAACTTGGTGTCTGCGATGTTTTTGTTGTTGTTGTTGTTGTTGTTACTTCCCCCAAAAACATCTTAATCTCCTGCTATATTTGTTGTAGTTCTTTTTTTGTAGTACTTCTGCAGAACCTATAAAATACTATGTTATAAAAATTGGATTCCATTGTTTTTCTCCATTTTCTGGTGTTGTAATATGTTTTAACCTTAAATTATAAATTGTAATTACATTAGCTGTAAGTATTCTGGGATGAATGCTATTGTTATTAAGCATGCACAGCAATGTGTTTACTCAAATATTTACTTCTTCCTTGATCCTTCAGTGTTACATACGGAGGACATTGCAAGCAGCATCAACCTTTGGCTCCCTAAAGCCCAGTATGTTTGCTGTAATATCATAAATTCTGCAGCTAACTCTGCATACGCATTTGTAAAAGTTAATACTGCCTGTCCACTGTCAGTCTTTGACTGAACCTGGGGCACTACTACATTAATGCTCAACGGGCATCTTCATAATGAACCCCATGCACCATGTCAGATTAAGCAGACTGTTCTTCAACCATTGTTGAACCATTAAAATAATGTGTACATTCGGTAAAATTGTTAAAAAGTAAATATGAAATAAATACTGTTGCCTTTCCGCGACCTTTTAAATAAGCAGAAGAAGATGAATGAATGCATATTGTCACTGTCCATAATCATTGCCTGAGTCATTTTTAGCCCAAGTCAGCTCTTTATGATGATTTGGTTGATTATTGTTTTAAATTCAAAGCATGACATCGGCAAGTTACATTAAATTAAGTAAATCTGATAATGATGACTTGAACAGTGTGCTTTCTTAAATAATTCTAAATGTCCAGCCACTGTGAGCGGGGAAAGTGTGTGTGTGTGTGTGTGTGTGTGTGTGTGAGAAGCTGAACGAACACACCAACAAACAATCCAAGTGTATGTTTCTGTTTCATGTAACGTCATCTCCTTGCCAACAGCGGGTATGTTCACGTTTAGTTTTCGGAGGCAGCGCAGATGCTGCTGGGAAAGGCCTGTTTATGTCCTCGCGTACTGGATTCTCTCTGAACAGAGGAAAGTAGGTCACCATCATCCTTAAAATCCTAACCCTGCATGTCTCTAACATCCAGGTACCTGCAGGTCCCAGTAGACCTCACACACCTGCAGCAGGCTCTTTCTCCTCACACTTTTACAGCGCGATTCATCTGCATGCTGGGACTCTGTGGGAGAAACGTGACGGCTGAAGCCACCAGGTTAACACCACAGGGGATACCCACGTGCTCACCAGAGAGGCTGTTGCCTGCATTATTGGGTGTTCAATGATTTGGAAGTCTTAAATGGGATAAAAATACATAGAGAAATGGAAAAAAGCCTTGATCCTTACAACCCTCATCGCTCCAGCTTGACAGCCTGACGATTCTTTCTCTCGCTGTAATGTGTCATAGTCGACTTCTGCATTCATTTTGGTACTTGAAATCGTGTGCTCTTCATCTTGCACGATGACAAGCTGTTTTATACTGCATTTTTCCAGATTGCACTCTCTTTTACTGACATATATTCAGCGTAAGATCTCATCCGGATCCTTCGTTTGTGATAATAATGTCTCCCAGTATGAACGCAGTATGTGGTAACCAGTTCATTTGTTTAAAAAAGTGAATGCTCAGACCCTCACCAGTTCATACGACTGTTTTGTCAGAATCCATTTCATGTTAGTGACGCTTCTGTCAACAAAACTGGCCAAACTGGACAAAAGAAGCAAAGGTAAGCAAGGTAAAAGCAAAGGTGTGAGCAAAGGTAAAAAGGGACCAGTCACGTTAGCCTGGAAGGAACCAGACTGAACCTGACTCCATTATACATACATATACTCTAGATATAATACACACACATACACTCTAGACTTGTAGTCAAGACTGCCTAAACGGAGACCAAGTCAAGACCAAGACTAGTTCAGACTGAGACAAAAAACAAAAAAAAAGCCATCTTGCGTGAGTTGTAGAATACCAGCACCATACTGGGTTCATCTGCTGAGGATAAATATAAGATTGTATTCAACTCCAGCCACAATAATACAGAGAAAGTTCATGTCTTGTGTGTGAACTCACTATAAATGTTTTCATCAGCTGGCTGAGATCATGTGTGTACACTATTTGAGGATTGACTTTTGACTATTAACTAGTCCCAAAGTCATCGAACAAGAAGCCTCCAACACCACCTTGCACCTCAAAAAAGTCTCATGATCAAAATGTTAGATACACACAATTATCAACTTGAAATTGTATTATTTACCATTATAGTACCCAAAGGACACTGTATAATATCAGCGTCAGTGAAAAGGCATAGGCCTAATGCTTCATTGTTCACAACGATATGCAAATATTATTCAATACATTAATTCAAACAAGGCTATTATAAACACAATACTGTAATTAAATACATACACACAAATGCAGGTGCACCAAAAATGCATTAAATCAAATGCAAAATACAAATAGTTCACAAAAGTGTATTTGAAATGGTACATTACCAAGAGGAAGAACTTGTGATCACAAGATTCCGTCACTGGGACCAAAGACTGTCAAGGCCGTGACAAGACTAAGACCACGAAAAAAGTGGTCTTGAGACCAAGACCGGTCTCGAGAACTACAAGTCTCAACACACACACACAGCCTGCAATGAATCAAAAGAACTGCTGGTAATATAAATAAATACAAGGTCCACAAGTAAAATGCATCATACTGTCTCTGGTCCAGAGCCAAATCATTTGTCACACAATGACTTCTTACAACTCCATCGCTCACTGCTGGAGCTTTGTTTTTCTGTCTCTGTGAAATGAATCCACTGAGGCCTGACAGGTTTTCGTGTCATCCAACAATGACAAAATCAAACAACTATTCAGCTGCTATCTAGGCACTGGACGGGAGGTGTTTGGGTAGAATGCACGCTCCCGCTTAAGCTGGCCATAAAGGAGAAGATGAATGGCCTGCAAACGTCCTGAAGTGTTTTAAAGGTCCCAGCCTGACCTCTTCAGATTGATTTTGTCTCAAGCCAAAACAGAACACGTCTTGTGTTTGCACTCCTTTTCTTTTATAAAATCAAGGTCACCATGTTTGATTGAATGGGTAAAAGTGCGAGCAGACAATTTGCGGGTTTCTTGTTTAATCACTGCATTCAAAGTATTGTTTTTAGTTTGGATTAGACAACACTACGAAACAGAGTGACTGATTATGTTCAGTATTTGTATTGTTTGTGAACGACAAAGCACTGTAAACATGTATTTCTTCTTTTTTTTTTATTATTCCTTCACCTTCATTGAGCTCATGTGTTTTTCCACTCAGACAGATATGGAGTCATCACTCACTGGGGTGACACAATTCCCCAGACAAGTGACAAACGTGTGCACACAGCTTAGCACGTATGATGTAACACCAGCATAGCAACGTTTGGACAACAAGGGAAGGACCTCTGGAGAAAACAGCACCGCACAGAACACTGTTTACTGGACGGCATCGTCGCTGTGACTCATCCACACATCGTGTAGGACTACGAGTACCACACTTCACAGAGACTCATCACAATTAGTGACTCTACTCAAACTTCGTGAAATAAGGATTGAAATCTCTCAGGTGGGACAATATATATGTCATTTAGAATTAGAGGAAAAGAACAAACCAATTGTGATGAACCTCAGCAAATAATAAATGAAACAATGGGATGCTGCCGTAGCCTACAGGTCATGTTCTTCCTCAGCTGCAAGGACACAGCCTAACGTTGGCTCGGAAAGTATATTTGTAGAGCATGTTTTTAGAAAAAGGCAGTTAAAACTTAAAAACAAAAAAAAAAAGACAGTGATAAAAGAAAAGAAAAAGCGGAACTACTGTGAAGGACATTAGAACACAAAGCATTAAAATGGACTCAAATCATTCATTTTCTGCTACTTAATCCGGTTACAAGTGTGCTGGAGCCGATCCCAGCTGTCAACGGGCAAATGGCGGGGGTACACGCTGGACAAGTCGCCAGCTCAGCGCAGGGCCACATGAGAGACAGACGACCACTCACGCACACACTCCCACAATTTGGAGTGACCAGTTAACCTCAGTGTGCTTTTTGGAGGTGGGAAGAACCCACGCAGACACGGGGAGAGCATGCCAACTCCACATAGAAAGATCCCGGGTTAGCAAGTGAACCAGGGACCTTCTTGCTATGAGGCAACCACCATGTCGCCCTTGGACTCAAGTATTAAAATGCATCATTAAAAACAGTGGAATGAAATATAAAATAATAAAATAAAATATAAAATAAAATATAAAATAATACTGCAATAACATGAAATAAAACTAACTAACTAGATAAATAAATTCTTTTCTCTTTTTGGTTTCTTTGTTTCTGATGAACAAGACACACAAAACCTAGAGGATTTGTCCCTTTGTCACCAGTGTCTCCTTATCCGCATTAGCATCACTGACACCAGCATCCGCTTTATGACCTCAGGCAGCGCCTTAATTATTTACCCCTCCCAATGTAATGTCCCATTAGAGGTCCTGGATGAGACAGAACTGTCAGGACTTTGTACGTGTCACTCCTGGAAGACCCCCGTACCTCTGATAATGTTACTGGGTTTGTTGCTCTGATTGGCCGTAGCATTATCCAGTAGCGTGTCGTGGTATTTTGATATGCACCTTGAGGTGGGACAGTCCATGGGTCAATCAGAATAGCCTTTATTGTCAGGCTGTAGGTCTGGATTTCCAGTGTAACAGCAGCCTGTTTTATACATAACGTACATACAATATAATGTCTGTTTAATTCTGCATGTACAGTTTAAAACAAGGATTCAGTAAAGCCGGTGGGTGTGTCATGTAGGAAGCAGGTATAAACTCTTCTTTCCTGCTATTTCATCAGAGCTCCTCTTTCTGCATATTCAATTAGGATCGACGTCTCATTAAAAAATAGCCAACAAGCTGCTGGATAAGATAGCGTGGGATGCTCAGTCCCAGTTGCTCGACATGTTGAGAGTGACAGCTCCATAAATCATTCATTTGTGTGCCATTGTCACGAAATTTGCTTTGAAATTGAGAACTCCTTCCCCACTTGCATGTGACGAGCTCTTCTTACGGGCAACAACAAGGTGATCTTGACTGATTTTCATTCCAAACAGTCGTGAATAAAACATGTGTTCATATGCATATCAAAAGGCAACTATTGACAAAGCAAAATAAAGCCAAACAAAGATGATGGAAAAAAAAAAGAAAGGAAGAGTGTTTTCTCTTGAACCTGCTCTGAATCCCTAACACCGCCAATTAGCCGGGGCTACACACACACACACACACACACTTCCTCTTGACATAATTGTTCCTCTTGAGGAAGAGCAGGTGAGTGCACCTTGGGACGTCGCTTCAGGTTCACCAGACATGCTGTTTAATTTCGTCGACTACAGCTCTAATGCTGCCATCATGCACATCTCAGCCTGAACGAGCACTTTCATTCCAGACAGCAGCATTTGAAATGACGCAAACCTCAGTTGTCAGTCTGTTTAAATGGCACTTTCAGGTCATGCAACAAGGTTCACATTTCCTAAAGATGTGTGATTTTATGGAACAGCCTCCCTGAGGACAAGCTTTTGATTTATTATCTACATTTTATGTAATTCTCAGCTGTTTTTGTATACCTCTCTATTCTTTCTTTTTTTTTCTCCTTTCACTCACTTTAGCATCCCTTGCTTATTATCGACCGTCTCCATTTTTGTTTTCTTTACTGTCGATTTAATTGATCCACTTTTATTCTTTCCTGCTCATGTTGTTTTCCCAGTTGTTTTTATTTTTTCTTCCTTCATGGACTGTGTGGGTTCTCTCTGTTTTACGAATGATTATTGTTATTATTTTTTTTTCTTTTTTAATTGAACTGAAACAGTACATCACATGATCAATGCCACCTCACAGAGAGGACCCACCTCTAATAAGCACATCACAGAGCGGAGACAGCTGGAGCCGCTCTGGAGGTGTGTGCGGACGTGGACCCGTAAGGGCTAAGGGCCACGGCGTAGCGTGGCTCAGCTGGCTCCCGCTGGCGGTCTCTCTGCCGGCTGCTCAGTCAGTGAAATGACAGAGGTCAATGTTCATCCTGTCACTGTAAAATGGCCTGAAGAGATCAGGGCAACACAGGAAGAGACTTTGACACACAAGGCCATCTGACATGCACGTCAACCCAAGAAATGCCCTTCATGGGCAATGGGCATGATTATGTCGACACATTATGAGTAGATCATTTCACTTTCAGTAACTGACTGGAACACTGAGGAGCTCTGCTGTTATGACACATGATAAACATCCTTTCGCCAACAGACACACAAATAATGTGCAGTGTGAATATGATCGGTGCTATTTTCTGCTGAAAATCTGAATGTCAATTATATGAAATGTTATTTATTTTTTAACATCTACTCAAATGTTACACGTTTTTTTTTAAATTTTGTTTGATAATAAAATGTTATAATATATAGAGAGAGTTATCCATGGTTTCATGTATTTATTTTTAATGGCTACCATCTTCGTTAAGCTTCAAATTATTTCCAAATGCTTGGGAAGTGTTGCGTCTTGTTCTCTACTTCTTCAGAGAGCTGTGCTGTTCTGGTTCTGGAACACAGTCACAATGTTCGATGCGCAGAACATTCACAGGTCAAGTGTGGGAAATTATTTCCCTGATGTCATCAATATTTATTATGGGGCCAACGATAACAAATCTGATTCATCGAGTTGTGAAACATGCAGCAGCAGTAGATGAGACCAAATGAAGCCTGTGCGCAGACGTCAGGTTGATATCCAGATGACACAAAGCCTGAGAAGTCTACAAGCACGTGCTCTTTGCTCATGGTTTGCACAAGGTCCCACGTGAAGCATCAGGACTGGAAGTCATTGATTTTGAAGAGCTGAGACCTCTGACAACTGATAATGAATCATGAATTCACATCATACAAACACATCTGCAGGATAATTCAAATGTTCCCCCTGTGTTCCTCACACACACACAAACACACAGGCACATTTCCATTCCAAAGCGGACCAAAATGGGGCCCTCTCATGGATGAATGATGTACACTAATAACATTGGATGACTATTGCAAACATCGGTCAGTAGTTTAGGGAAATATTCAAAACCTCCTCAGGGGGCTAATCATTTTTGACCTTAACTGTACGCATATAAAAATACTGTTTCAACCTTGTTTTTAAATGCTAGTGTTTGCAGGCCTTTGCCATGACCTCAGCAGTTTGTCCTGTTGTTCTATTTGCGATGACAGTGACGCTCCGGGCTGGCTGACTAACCCACTGAATCCCGTCTCAGGGTGACACATGGCTAAATGGCTGCACACTTCCTGCAGCTATGTGTCTCAGCATCTCCCAGCCTGCGACTGAGCTGCTGCGCCGCAGCACACTTTGTATGAAAATGTGGGCTTAATGAACGAATCGGGGTGTGACGTGCCGAGGAGGTGCTGCTGCATCGTGTCTGGGTAGATTCAGGCGGTTAAAACACACACACACACTTGCATTTGTCAGGTTCCTTCATGCACCACTCATACACCAGCCAATGCAGTTGCTCTGAGCGTCATATTTAACGTGAAGGGTTTGACAGTGGTGGAGACAAAGCTTCACTGTGGTGTCTGTTAGTTAGGGCTGCTTTAATGGTTTAATGAACTCTCTCTGATAGGTTTCATACTTTCCTCTGGTTAAACAGTGACATCATAGCAGTTCCTGTGTCTGTATATTTCATAAAGCTCTTTTTACGCTTTGATTCGGTTGTATCTAGTAGCGTCTAGTAGCACCCTTCAACTCTCGGTGTACGAGTTAAACTCGTCCAATCAGCGTGTCTGCACGTCTAGAAATAGACGAGGAAAAACTGACAGGCAAGGGTTACAAAAGGAAATCAGGATATCAGCTTTATCTTTGTGCACCCACTCTGCAGTGGAGCTGCTTTGGTCTGTCAAAAGAGCAGTTTCACTTATGACAAGTGACGGTTTAAACACACACACACACACACACACACACAGTCTCTTTCTCTGCAATCCCAGGCCACAGAGTGACTTTATGAAGAGAGGATGGCTCAGCATCAACAATCAACCTAGAGCCAGTCGAGTCCACTTTGTGAAATCCGGTTTTCATCAACTCCCTCATGACATGTTCAACGTGCTGCAGAGCAAAGACAGTTAGCACACCGTCAGACGAGGTGGCTCAACAATGCCGCACTGATCATTTTGACCGACTTCATTAGAGACAGCGCCCGGTGACTGGTGGAAGATAATTCACTCGTCTCTACAGGTGGAGCAGGCACGGCGGCCTCACATGAACTGGAACCGAGGAAAATGTTTTTCCTCTGTTCCTCCAGCCCACATATCGTCTGGGCGAGGACACAGACGACTTCATAAATAGAGAATATCTGCAAAGCTCGTTCATGCTTCATTGTAACTATTAGGATAGATAGTTCTGTCACAGCCCATAAGTAGTTCAGTGAGCTGGAAATATTCGTTTTCTACAGTCAGGACACTGATGTATGGTAAATGTTTTAACAGTGAGGGTCCATTTCACACTCACTGATCTAGTATGAGTCCAGGGAGTAAATGCCAGGATGTCTGTGAGCTTCTCAGTCATTTGAAACAGGTACGTTCATAATTGGAATAGTTTTCAAACTAACAAAGGTATGTTACACAAACACTAACAAGTATCAGTCAGGGCAGTTTATACCGTGGTCTGGGTGGATGATCTTTATTGATTGGCTGGCAGATGTGTGTTAATGAATAAAATTAATAAAAACAACTGGAGGAAAACAAGCCAAATGGATGATTTGAACAACCTTTTCCTTACAAGTACAAGAATTTTGATGAGTGGGATGCTGAAGGAAAAAAAAGAAAGAATCAGCACAGAGATGTTACATGAAAGTGATGATGAGTTACATGAAAACATCATGTAACTCATCATCAATCAATGATCCTTTTTCTGTTTCTTTGGCAAATGGTAGAAGCACCTTAAAACCACTTAACACACACACCTGCTCTATGTGTTTCATTTTCATGTGTGGTCCTAAATTGGATTCTAAGTCAGCACAGACTGAAAGCTTTTCATTTGACTTTTTATGCCATTGAAGAGACACAGACGCCACGATTTGTACTATAAAGTTATATTTTCCATTTAACTTAACCAGTTTCATATTAGGCTGAGCCTCTCTGTGGATTGCGGACATGCTAGCAGGGAGATCGTATTTATGTCTCTCCGTATTTCGCTATTTTACTATGTGAACTAATTTTTTTGTCAACAACTGTATGTGTGTCATATCTTGTGTACTGAGTGATGGTAAAACACCTGTGAAGAGACACTAGGTGAGGCGTTTAGTTCTCCTGCCTCATGCTCGGGGGCAGTAGTGAGCTTGTCTCGTCAGCTGCAGAATAAGTGACAGCAGCCTCAATCTACAGCCAGCGAGCCAAGTGCAGCATCCATTTGTTTTTACTTTCCAAATGGAGGATTACAGATCTTAACTCAAACCATTTTTTAAACGGGACTTTCAATGGAAGAAGGAGGTGATAATTAAAGAGCAACAGTCTCCATGGAGACAGAGAGACTTTTAAAAAAGAGAGACGATGAGGAACATTTGTACAAACTAAAGTTATGATGGTTTGTGTTGAGGAGTGGCACATAGACGTATTTAGAAGTAAAGTTCAGACCAAAATAACATTGTTTTTTTCATTAAATGTGCTTTTTGTGTGCTTGGTTTTGTATGTGTAAAGATGCTGATATGAGACTTTAAACAACCCGCTGACTGTTGGATATGTTTGTAAATCTGATGATGGGTTGAAGTCAGTACCTCAGCAGACATGAACCACATGTCACTGAATTATAGTGTCAGTATGTCACTCTTTAAACCTGATAATATGCAGCGTGACGTTGGTTCTATTCTGATTCTTCTCACAGTTTATATTATACATTGTAATTTAATTGCTGAGGTGGCTATAAACTGTCATTCTGCAGTTCCCACCTGCGCCACGAACACTGAATGATGTCATGTCAGTATATCTCCTGAAGGCTGGAGTCAGTCAGCGTTCACAGATTCGTTGGGGTTCATCAGAGACTGTAGCAGAGAGCACACATTCTCCAACTAATGGACTGTTTTAAGGCTGAGTGCAGCTGTTACACTATGTTTTCACAGAGACTGACAATCTGTAGAGTACATCAAACTGACATTAAGATTTTTGGAATTTTTTTTTTTCAGATGAGCGTGGCAAAGACTAGAAGAGATGAAGCGGGAACTCAGGCAGCATTCTGGTATTGAGACAGACTGCTGCTATTTCAAACGGTGCACCGGTGTAAGAGATATTGCAGGAGTTGATTCTTCTTGAATCACGTTGAAATCTAATAGCCAGAAGGAACGATGTCCTCATCATCACTCACACCAAGCAGGTGTTCTTTGGATCTTTTAAAAACAACAATGTTTATTAACAATGTAAAACGTAAAAGCGAGGAATGATTCACATCCAACTTTTCTGGATATTATTGGCAGTGCAACATTTTTATTTATTTCTTTATATTTTTGGTATAAATCTTATGACCCTCAGATGGGTTTACAAAGGTAAAAAAAAAGAAAGATAAACTGTGTCCCTTTATGGGTTGCAAAAGTATTCATACCCATGACCAAAACTCAGTTTCTCAGAGCAGAACAAAGCAAAAGTGAGTTTCACCTTTTTATATGAAAGTAAATAGCACAAACACAGCTCCTTTTGCAGCAATAGCAGCTTCCAATCGCTTTGTATAGCCAGCAATGAGTTTTGCGCAGTGGTCCTTGGACAGTTTCACCCACTCCTCTTTGCAATACTGCTCCAGCTGAGTCATGTTACTTGGTGACCTTCAGTGGACAGCAATCCTCAGATCCCTCCACAGGTTTTCTATCGGATAGAGATCTGGGCTTTGACCGGGCCAGTCTAGAACCTTCACTTTCTTCTTCCTGAACCATTCTTGTGTCACTCGAGCCATATGTTTTGGATCATTATCCTGATGAAAGGTGAACTTCCTCCCAAGGTGCTGACTTTTTGCAGACTTGAAAAAGTTTCCTCCAGGATGTTGATGTATTTTTCACTGTTCATAATTCCTTGCACACGGACCACCTCACCAGGAGCGGAGGAAGAGAAACAGCCCCACAGCATGTTCCACCGTAGGGATGGTGTGAGCCGGATCATCAGCTGTGTTGGCTTTGCACCAAACATACTTCTTGGTGTTTTCGTTTCATCTGACCAGATCACACATTCCCACATCGCAAGAGTGTCTTTCAGATGTGTGGTGGTGGCATACTGCAAACGAGCCTTGACAAGTTGTTTCTTCAGATATGGCTTCTTTGTTTCAACACACCCTTAGAGACCTTCCTTGTGTAAAGTGCGGGATATTGTGGACTTGTGTACGTTAGTCCCAGCACCCTGGAGAGACTTCTTCAGGTCTTCAAGAGTGACGGAGAGGTTTGCTCTGGCTTCCCTGAGCAATTTCCTTTTGCCTTTGGCCGTGATCTTGGAGGAGCGTCCTGTTCTTCGTAGGTTCACAGTGGTGCCATGGCGCTTCCACTTCTCCACCAGTGGTGCAACAGTACTTTTTGGCACATGAGTGAACTTGCAATGGCTACATAGCTTTGCCCATCTCTATGCTTCTCTACAACTTTCTTTCTGAGGTCTTCTGAGAGCTCAGGCATTGGATGACTGTGGACAGGTGAGTATTGGGCACTTTTTTAGGGAGAAATCAAGCCTATACAAGTCACAAGTGACTAAATACAGTCCTGTGACACCTTGAGGCAATATTTTATATCGTGCAATCATTTTTGACTCAAAATAACATCTTTGGTGCAAGG
>CAAKHB010007662.1:193164-210236 GCA_901007665.1 Aeoliscus strigatus
TTTGGTGCAAGGGTGTGAATACTTTTGCAACAATGAAATCCAGACTTATGCAATCTATTCATAGTAAAGAGTGCTTACGAACAAAAACAGTGATGGATTGTTGTGTTTGTGCCATTTCCTCTCATTCATTCATAACACTGACTTTTGTTTTTTTTCTGTTCTGAGCAATTGAGTTTTGGTCATGGGTATGAATACTTTTGCAACCCACTGTAAATCTATTACACTGATTAAAAATACATGACCACAGAGGATCCTTGTTATTGTATTAGCATACTTTCATGTCATTTATATCAGCATGTTGCCGGAGGCTGTTATCTTTACTTCTAACCTATTAATGAGGCACACACTGTAAATCACTGATGTGCAGGTCGACCCGCTGATCCGACGCTTAGACAATTTTAATTTAGCTCACCGTGTAAGGGAAAGGATGGGAGAAAAAAAAAAAAAGAAAAAAAAGCTCTGGAAGTCACAGCAGACAGCAGAGACGTCGTGTGCAAAGTCACTGCTGCTCGTGTGATTAAATATTAATGGTCATGGTGGAACTTTTGAACTTTGGATTATTTGAACCACCCAAAAGTACCAAACACGTACAGACGTATTCACCGAAGGGGGGGTGCGAGGACTAGTCGACAAATAGTCAACAACAAACTGACTCAATGACTAATTTAGAGGTCGACTAGTGACGTCCCCCAGCACGCAATAATGTGAATGCAAATTAATGTCATTTCAACTCTTGATGCACTAGTGACCACAACTGAATATTTTAAGAGGAAGCACGTTCTGGAAGGATCATAGACACCTCAGTAATACAGTTGGCTCCCATGCTAGTAGCTACCCTACTACTACCCTGACTAGTTGTTACAATTGACGACAATAGTTGTTAGTTGCAAGAACTTACTTCTTTTTTTTCCTTTAAAATTCATTAGCCTTTTTATTCATTTGTTCATTTTCAGAAACCACTTATGTGTCTCAAATCGCGTGCTTCTATACTTAAACTTAGTATTTAGAGTACATAAGTGAGTTCACAATGAATGAGTATGTGAAAATGCAGTGCACTATGCACACTCAGATGGCGGTGGACAACAGCGACACCAGCGTCACCACGGGGGATTTCACCTGCCGATGGAATCCTGGCTAATGCTAATGCTAATGCTAGCTTGCTAGCTAGTAAACCGCGGCACATTTTCAGACATTGACGTCGTGACGTACGTTCGGTGCTTGTGTGTGATAAATTGTCTTCTTACACTGTAGATTGAGGTTTAAGATGTGAAGTCAGAGGATTGTTGGAAGTATTGTATACAAAATGCATCCAAAATGCTAGCGTATCGGCAGTAAGTTTCATTTTAACATCGATTCACAGAAATTTGTAGTACACAGTGTGCGTAGTGAACTAAGATATTTAGGGACACACAAGCACACACACACACACACACACACACACACACACACACACACAACAGCAGTGGACAAACACAGTGCCTGGAGAGCAAAAGACCCTTCAGCCGCTTCACTTCGGCTGCAGATCAGCAACCTCCCACATGTTTTCCTGTCAGGATCAGACCGGTGACTTTTCATCTCAGCTCAGACTTTTAAGGGCAACCTGCCCCAGTGACGAGATAAGAAAAGCAAAGGACAATAAAGAAATCATAATCTGCAAAAGTGCTTGATTTTAGAGAAGATACATCATCCAGTTAATCTCCTCATGTGACATCCTGCAAAGTCGCTGGGGCGGTGGAAAAGTTTTAATTTGGACTGATACCATCTTCCAAAATGCTGAAAACTGGAAGTGTGGTTGAGACTTTTCCCAGAGAAAAAAAAAAAAAACCCAAACTTTGCGGTACTTTCAGTGTGATATGACCATGGGAGACTTTTTTCTTATCGTCTTCACATCACAAGGGAATAAAAATAATTCTTTCCCGGGTC
This sequence comes from Aeoliscus strigatus, assembly GCA_901007665.1. NCBI lineage: Eukaryota > Metazoa > Chordata > Actinopteri > Syngnathiformes > Centriscidae > Aeoliscus > Aeoliscus strigatus. The sequence goes on from CAAKHB010007662.1 coordinate 195,088, forward strand.
TGTTTTCAGAGTATATCTTAGGCAGCCTTCAGTGTGTGCACACACGCAGTGTGTTAATGAATAATGAATGAAATAATGCATAAACATGTCATTTTCGGGGCCTCACATTTCACAGGTTCCTACCGCTGCTATTCATAGCCTGATTTGGATTTTACTGATTCGCTGGTTGTGACTAGGCTTTGAAAAGTTTCGACTGAAAGCAAAAAGGAAAGATTACCGCATGTTGGTGGGTCTATATTAAACTGCAGCTTATTTCAAGTACGCCTACTGCTTCTTTTCAGTGGTTTTCAGTTCAGAGCATTCATTCCAAGGCTGCTTCAGGAGTTCCGTGTTGCTGATTTGAGACGTCGGGCATGATTTGTAAAAAAGTCTTGATTGTGCCTCGGTGCCCAGCAAATCACGACCTTGAGTATAAATTCCTCAGACATGCTGGGACAAGCTTTCAACAGCGTCACTAATGTGTTGTTGCCTGCTGAGTCCCACAACTGAAACACAAATATCATTTCATGGATGGTTTTTACTTTTTTTAGTGGACATATCAGGTGAACATTATCACTGTTCCCATGCCAGTTACCTCTGCTGGTCGTACACAACATACATATGTTATGTTCCTTTATCACCTGATAGATGTTCAGGTGATGAAGCCCTGAAGCACACGTATGAATTATTGCTCTAAGGATGGATGATAAAACAAAGGATGTTTGACAAATAAATGGTCAATCATGCAATGTTATACTGCAATTTTATTTCTAAAACAAAATGGTGCATTTCCCCCCATATCTACCTCATGTATTTGCTGAGGGAAGTGGCTCAGGCATCACCAGCTCCAGGAGACTCTCCGCTTCCCCCAGTCAAAAATGTCGAGATCCTCCATGGTTCGAGGACCAATAAGAAAGAACCGAATTCATGGTGTTGAACGGTTTGTTTCTGACACTAACCAGTGTGCATTCTAAAATCACTGAGAGAGAGACAGTTCAGATCACGTTCACACTCATCCCAGAGGAACAATGGAGAAAAATATCGTTCACCAAAGAGGAGATTGGTACACATCTCATGAAGCTGGAGCATGTTTCAGTGTTTCATATTTACACATCTCATGAAGCTGGAGCACTGAGCTGAGTTTTCCTTCATACTATGATATGAAACACTTGGGTGTTGTGATTTGCTCAGAAACATGATTGAAATAAAGTGGTCAAAATCGGAACGATACCATTGGAACTAACGGTTAAAACCTGTTGAAATGCTGCTGGACGTCACACAGAGGAGATTATTTCAATGCAAGCAAAGCCACTGACTCACTGAATAAATGCAGCAAAATCTCCACTCACAGGGAAAGATCAGTGTCTCTGGGAGATGCAAAATGGATGTAAACTGTTTTTAATGCAAGCCTCTACTTAATACACTATACTAAAAGGACATACTATGTAATGAATAACCTATTTTAAATGGACCTGTCTAATAAATATACTATTCTACAGGAGCATATCTCATAAATGAATTATATTCAATGGTCATGTCTGAAGACCAACCATTTGAAAACCACCCAATTTTAAATGAACCTGTCTGACCAAAAGCTATTTTCCTCTCGATGTATCTCTGTTGTTTTCTCTCACTCAAGGCTCCTGGTTTCATAATCCACAACATCCTCTGGCAACACTCATCCTTCTTTCATGTAAAAATGACTCTCCATTTTTTTCTTGTTTGTATTTTTATAGAATTCTTTTGTCACAAGAAAAGCTCCACTCACGATATTTGCATTTAACGACTGTTGTTCCCATTTAAAAAAGAGGCCCAGTCTCTTTTACTCCATCGTCAGCTAATATGCAAGTGTCAAGTGTGTAGCTGCTCCTGTGTATAATACAGAGCTGCCGATCCCTTTAATCTCCTCCACAACAACCCAGAGCGCAGAAATCAAACAGCTCTGAAACAGGACTCAAAACACATTACAACGTACACAGCAGCTGTCGGTGGAAAGTGTGAACGAGAGTGAAGAGTTTTAGAATCACGACAGAATGCAACGGAACTGGAAGAAGTAGGAGAAGAAGAGATCGACTACTTGGCTGATCTCACAAGAGGGAAATTAATGAAGATTAAAGGGGAGTGGGAGGTGAAGAAATACGATGAATGACTCACCCAGCCCACAGAAAAACAACCGACTCAGAGGTGTTCAATTCATCTGGTGTCTGACGCAGTTCCTGCACATCAGCTGAGCGACTGTCAGACAGACTGTTTGATCCTCACTATCTCCCTCTGGAGTCTGCTCTTCTGCTCGGTCTGCTTTGCTTTGTCCAGGGTGAACACGGTAATTGCGCTCAGGTGCGGCCCAAGCAATCGAGATATTGACCTTCAAAAGGACGTGGTCTCCATCCGAATCCTTCTAGTGAACTCGGGTGTGGTTCAATGAATGAATCAATGAATCAATGAATCACATGACTGGAACGTAGAATTCTGATATGAAGAATTTTTTTTTTTGTTCTACAGCCACCACGTCTGATGAACAAACGGAGAGAACGTTGATTGCATTGATTGACAGGTACATTTTAGTGTATTCGTATTTTTTTTTTCCTATAATCCTATAATACATTGAGGCATCAAATGAGTCAGACCGGAGCATACAACTGAAAAGGAGCCTAAGACAGGTGATTATTATCTTTACCTGTGGACATTCAGTTCAGATTGTTACAGTGCTGTGGGTCTTCATGTTTAAGGGGTCCTGTTTGACCTTCAAATGAAAAAAAAAAAGAGCTACTAAGTGTAAAGATGGAAAATCAGGAGCACATAATGTATTTACATGCAACTGTAATCCATCTTGTAATGCTGCTGTTTTGATTTGATTCCTTTTTTTAATTTCAGAATGGGTATTAGCTTACAGAGTGAATGAAAGAAGCCTACATTGTATCATAGCATGCATTTGTTTAGATACTGCAGTTTTCAGTAAAAGAAGAGTTGGAGACTGCAACAGCAACTTTGGACAGTGACACAAAAATCACATTTTCTCTTTTGTGCATTTCAGTGTTTTGCACTGTCACAGAGTTTAATGTTCGAGCAGCTCGTTAATCCCATTGCACAACACTGATATCTGCACTTCAAACTGGTTATTTTGATGATTAAATGCTCCCTGTCGGCTGAGAAGGTGACAAATATCAAAATGTAATTGGATTCTTAGCTTTAGTTCTTGGTCAACGTATTGTTCGCCAAACTGGGAAGCAAATCTGTAGCCACAATACTTATCTGTACATTTTCTCTCTGAGCCAATATGAGATTTACTCTTCTTACAAAACTGCACAGCATGCGAAAAAAAAAAAAAAAAAAAATCAGTCTGCATATTGTGCATCATCATTCCTGACCCCAGAAGTCCATTTTCAGCCACCTGTTTAATCCATATCGAGGCCATATCGAGGCCACATCATCCATTGTAGAGGCAGTTTGGTTACACACTGATAAGCAGGAACGTTAGAATAATCCTACTCTCAAGCAGAGATCTAAAAAAAAAAAAATGCTTTCAGATGATTATTTGCAGTTGGAGACTGCAAATATGCAAATGGAGAAAGGTTGTTTAAAGGAAAGGTTTAAAACGTTTGGGGAGTTTTACTAGGACAAAACCAATTTTAGTCTATGACCATGTCAGCAGTTGTATGTACTGTAGCTGTGTCCTCATTAACAACTCTATATCAGGGATATCTGCACATGCCATTCTTGCTTTTCTGTCAGTAGTGTAGATTGTGTATGTACTGTATGTGTACGTCAGATGTGTGGAGATATCTCCCCCTCTCAAGGGAAATGTGTCAGTGTTTCACTTCAGGAAACTTCACGCCAAATATTCACAATATTTCAAAATGTTTGAACTTCCAGCAGCATCAACACTAACTACTGTTAAACTGCTTTAAAATCACTAAACATCAATTAACATCACCATCATCATTATTCATTCAACAGAATGACAAAAACACTAACCCCAACAATATTGATAAACATCTCGTCCAGGTTTTTGCAGAAATGATTCAACTGTAGGGCCGAAAAGAATCGTGGAGTAACTCCATTAAGTCAATTATTTTAAAGAATCCCTGAGGCAGTAAGCTGTTTGACTGCTGCAAGCGTCTCAAATCACATATTTCCATTAGTACACTTCTATGTAGTACACTATGCACACTATGTACTCACAAAGTGTGCAAATTTCAACAGGGTAGTACTGTCTAAAATCAAGCAGTGCCATCGCACAATTACTGAGAATGACGTGCAAATGAAACTTACTGCTGATACGCTAGCTGCACCAAGCACCACAAGCACCAAACCTACCTTACAACGTCAATGCTTGAACATGTGCCGTGATTTACTAGCCAGCAAGTTAACGTTAGCATTGACTGGGATTCCATCGGTAGGTGACATCCCCCGTGGTGTCTCTGTTGTCCGCCGCCATCTCGAAAAGTCATTTCTACGTCAATAAGATGGAGGACATTGAGGGTGGGAAGCGTCCATTGATCCACACCGAACTTTTCACTTGAGTGAACCAGTTCAGAACGCGTCGTAAACTACAGTTTCACATACTCATTCAGCGTGAACGCACTTATGTACTCAAAATACTAAGTTTAAGTATAGAAGTATGCGATTTGAGACACAAAATGGATGCTACGCAGCACATGCACAAGTTTGGATCATCTCCAGCTGAAACTGGAGTTCACAGAAAAGCAGAACAACAACAACAACGCTAAATCCACCTAACACCAGACACACACTAACGTTAACATAAAACTAAATTAATGCCTGACAAAGAAGCGTGTTCATAATGTTGATGTGTCATTGCCAGTTAACACAGTAGCCATGTTGCTTTAAGGTCGGACTCCCACTGACTTTTGACCTCTGCAATGAGCTATACATGAGCATACACTTTTTTTTTTTTAAGTTTGATTACTTGGTGATATAAGGTATAACTGGTAGAGTACTCGATTGGTAAAATAAGTTGCGATAGTTGCAGTTCTGTTCAGATGTAATCAATATTTTTAATGAAGTGTAATTAGACATCAGTCTCCACCAATGTAACTGATTACAGTTATTTTCATTTTATAATTGAATTAAATTTGTATCCAGTATATCTGCCTTCCTACTCCAACAGACCCTACTTGTGTTCACAGTGCATACAGGGGAGGAGGAATACTGCATTGATGTTTGAGAACACTGCTTCCATCTGAATCAGGAGCATGACAGACAACGGTGTAGTTCACGCTTCCCTTAAGCAAATCAGATCATCTCATTTGTGGAAGGGGTCAAGCGGATCAAAGCGACCGTAATGAGTGCTGAGTAATTAGAAAGGAGGGTTTCACCAGAAAAAAAGACCTCATCAGTCCTGACTCTTTTTTCTTCATCTTGATTCAGATAATACCTGTTGATTAAACACTGACAGATTCCACTGACGCTCTCTGGTGACCCCTCCTATTTGTAAGGGAGACAAATTAAAGTCCTCCATCACACACTGATCAATGCCACAGAGCCTCTGGCTGAATTGGGCACCAGAAAATGAAGCTATAATTCAACTTTAGTGCACCATAAATGAATGATGGACATCTGAAAGAACCCACGAAGGGATTTCTATTGAATTATGTCCTCTTTAATACATCAGTTTGAGGAATTAACCTATATGTAACCTCCTCGGCAGCACCTCTTTCACACAATCTATCTCGTACATATGATTACAAATTTTTTAATTGACTCATTCATTGAATCATTGAGCAGGATAGAAGTTTGACTGGTGACTTACCAGCTCATTAGGATTAGTCATACTGAAAAATGAATGCAGGTACAGTCACTCTGTTAAATAATGAGTTTAAATGAGACAAGATGGAGCTTTAAGAAAGACACATTTTATTCAGTCTGACCTAAATGGGGACGTTAAACACTGTTTTGAGGATAAATCTAACAAAAAACAAGCTGTCATGTTCACAACATCAGATAAGAGATGGCCTTAACTGTTTATTTAACCCTTAGAAGTCTGATGGTATATTCTGATTTGACAGCTTTGTTTAAATCAACTTATGATGAAACTTGCAAAGATCATAATACCCAAGTGTGTCAGATCACAACACAGAACAAACTGACCTCAGATACACAGATGCTCAGTTTTCTCCTAGAGTCGTGAAGAAAGAGACTATTTGGCCCAAAGCTAAAATTGTTCAAATCTCTTATGGCAACAAATGTTTGCTCCTGTGAATGTGTGACTAAAATAATAGTAAATATATAGATATTGTGTCATATTGTTGCACACAAATGTTGTTTGTCATTCTATGTTCAGCAGATGCTCAAATTCTGCTGAGTCATGGATAAAATGACTCATCATGATATGAGGCAATTTTTTTTTTCTTTTTTCTTTCAACATTTTTCAACATATTTTCTCCAGGATGAACTATGTGAAAGTGAATCAAGAATCCTCGCTGACATTGAGGGTGGGTCCTCAGTGATTTTAGAATAAAATCATAAAAACACACGGGCGTTTTCATAGACCTCTAAGGCTTAATTAGTATACTAAGGGACTCCTTGAGGTTGTAATGGTGAATATTCTGTCACAAATGCTCTAACGCATTCACTCCTATTCCATTAATAATCCCCAATATGATTATTGTGCTTTTTATTAGCCATCTCTTATAGCTCGTACAAGGCAGGAGTTCATCATTTCAGGGTGCTTTTACAGTTCTGATGAAATCTCAGTTATTTGTGGAACAAGACTGCATATTTTCATTCCCTCATTCACATTCAGGATAATATCTGCCATCTCTTCTCTGAGTGCCAGATGCCACACTGAGGTAGAGCCACAGCGTGTGCTTAGAAAGCCTCTGCAAACAATGGCTTATAGCTGCAATAATGTTCCACGTTCTTATTATATCATATCAATTGGATGTTTTTCATTGCTTACAGTCAGTCTACTTGAGGTTGGTTCTTTCTAAACGACTTTCATCCTGTCACCTGCCCCAAATACATATGAATAAGGACTCAGACTTCACAAAGACAGCTTTGGCATGCATCAAAAGTTCTTAATAAGATACTTTACCTGCAAGGCACCCCATAAATGACTGCAGCACCAGCAGTTTCCATAGCAACATCATCTTCAATTTTTATAGGGTCAAAGTAGTCTCACATCCAATCTGGAATGTATGGAATCCGATTTGCACCTTTCTGAGATTCCAATCTGGAAAATCAAACAAACAAACAAAAAGCATGTGAGGTAAATGAATTTGTAATATATATGCCGTGATAGAATATCTCAACTGATGCATTCAGACACAACAAATGGAACAATGTCTGCAGCAACTCCCTGAAGTCACTGAAAACAAAGCTACTTCCAAATGTTCTTACTGCAGAGTTTTATGTTCCCAAATAGGGCAAAGAGCCCAAAAAACAGTTTCCCACCAAGGCGATTCATGGTGGTGTGTGGAGTTGCATGCTCCCCCTGTGTCATGTCCGGCCTCCTCCCACCTGCAAAAGCATGTTAAGGCTCATTGGTCACTGTGTCCATGGGTGTGAGTGTGAATGTTTGTCTGTCTTTTACGTGGCCCTGCGATGAGCTGGCGACTCGTCCAGGATGAATCCCGCCGTCCGCCTGTTGACGGCTGGGATCAGTTCGAGCACGACCATGACCCATCAGCGGAAGAAGATGAATGAATGTTTCATGGTCAGGTAAGAGGCTCTTCTGAGCGTCTCCAGCACTGGTAACAGGAAAGTACCAAAGCACCAAAAAACGCTATCATGTAGTTATGTTTGAAAATGTCCATTCTTGGGATGAAGTCTTTGACAGAACCAACTAACTTTCCACCTTCGTTATCAAATCAAGCTGGTTTGACTTAATTCCATTTTTCTTGGGTTTTTCTTGTATGTTTTGTCACATTATCTCTTCTTGCTGGGGTAAATCGTAGGCAACTGGACTTCTAGTTTACTTGAAAACGTTCTGAGAGCTTCAGAACTGAAGAAGCTTCTCGGATGAGTGGCGAAACGTCTTCAAGTAAACCAGATGTCCAGTTGCCTATGATTTAACCCAGCAAGATACCATGACATGGATGACTGAGAACCTTCACAGACACGTCATCTCTTGCTCTGAAATGATAAAGAATTGACACCAAAAAAAAAATCAAATCAAGCTGCCACCACAAAGTACGAGGAAGCAGGTTTGATGTGACATTAATTACATCCTGGCTGCCTGAAACCAAACCAGGAGTGTCGCGAAAGTTATATAATTCAACACTTTGTCTAAATTCTGACAACCTTGTGTCTCAGGTGTGTCACTGTGCTATGTTAGGTGACAGTCCTCTAGCAGGAACAAGAAACGCAGCATATCATGTGTCTTTGACTGAAATTGGTTTGTTTTATTTGACATTAACATTTTATTGAATAGTGCTGCTTCTTGTGCAATACAAAAATATAATGACGCGTCGCAGCGACACAGACCAAGTGTGATTGGACTGTTTACGTCATGTGACTCTCCCAGCTCTCAGAATGAAATGTTAAAATACACCCATCGTATAAAATGATGACTGTGGTACCAAGATCCGCTCACCCTCAGTTGCTATCACTTGAAGTAGTAAACCAAGAAAAATACAGTTTAAAACAATAAACACAGTGTTGGGGTTCAATGCAGAGTGATGCAGACAGACAGAGGCTCACTACATCTGCTTGCAGATCTACAGACATTGTTAGCGTGCCGTAGCATAGCTGTCATTGCTAGCATCGGGCATTTCGTCCAGCTATTTAACCCACCCACTGCGAAGGACTCCTGCAGCACCTTTTCAAAAGCCAGAGTTTTTTCAGGTAAGTTTGCATTACGGGAAATCCTCCACGTTCTGGATGTAAGACTCCAGCAGCCCAGAACTGAACCCAAGTTTCAAAAGTACACTAAAATCTGAGTCTTTATTGCACACTACCGTGGATTGTCAAAGTATAATGTTGCCAGAGATGTGCGTTGCAGATGTGAGCCCCCACTCGGCACCCTGGTGAAGATGCTTGTGTGGGACATTGTTCACAACAAAAATACATCATGTTACAGCCGGCTCGGGGACTGTAACCAAGAACGGAAGGGGTGACGAGGTTCACCTAAAGGCAGAATATTAGTGCGTGTGTGTGTGTGTGTGTAAAAAACAAAAGGAAACCTCCAAACAGTGTGGTCGAATCAAGAGTGGAAACCCGCCGTGGGACTATATGCACTTCACCAGGTCAACGTGTAACGCATCACCTAGTGACGGTCCCACCCCTGCGGAACCTAAAACCGACCGACCAGCAACCCCAAGAACACACCACCAGTTCAGAGGGAGGGGCTGTAACAATCATAAAACATAAACAGTGGGTGTCCTGGATATAGATATATACAGAGAGACGTAGAGATGTAACGTATTGGGCACAAATCTCTTTATCTTCTATCTTCCATGTTAGCCATCTGTGTAATACTGTGATTCGATATTCCAAAGTGTTAGCAGCCCACACATCCGGCACCTGGAACTGTCGGAGCAGGTGAGATACTAATTCTCTACCTTGCAGCTCTGACTCCTCTCCTGTCTCCACCTACGGAAAAGATGTCTTTTATCTTCATACATCATTAAAAGGGTTGTCAAGAGTTTGTCTTTGGCACATCAGCGGTGCAGGGCTGAGCTTTAATCCTTGAGAGCATATTTCTGCACATTAAATTGTGTCGTCTGGCAGCACAAGAAGCTCCATGCCTTGGAACAGAAATGGATGTTTCTTCAGGGGGTTGGTTTTAACAGCTGGGACCAATGTTAATTTCATAGAGTCACGTAGTACAAAAAACTGATATGATGCACAAAGCAAGAGACTGTGGTAGAAAACATTACTTTGAACGAGATTAGTGAGAATTTCCATGGACAAGTCTGATTGTCTTGGCAAGCTAAAGGATTTGATTTGTAGAAGTGTTGCTGTTGGTGAAAGGTTGCTGCGACTTGGCAAGTTTTTTAGAATGTCATGCAAGTGTGATGCTGGGAATTTTTTAAAAGAACCGTTATTGGTTGGTCTGGATCTCCTGAGAGGCGACTAAAACACAATCTGATCATTTCAGTGTGACATAAGAGAGTCTGGGAATATATTTGTCAAAAACTAGTGAAAAGATGTCCACATTACACACCAGGGTTCAGGTTCACCCCGGTTGCTTTCTTGTGTGTCAGCCCCGAAAAAAAAAAAAAAAAAACCTTTGTTTGCAATGTCAGAAACAATAATAAAAAAAAATATACAAAAAAAATTAAAAAAGCTGAAAAATGATGTCTTGAGTTATCGTGCTACATGCGTGCCTCACAATAACATCATCACCAAGTCAGACCCTTGAGCTATCAGCCAATGAAAAACTAAAAACTACAGCTTTCAAATCATTGATATTTACACTAAGAAGATGAATTTTGTTTATGTTTCTATTTACAGTCGAGTCGTGCAGGGTAGTGTCTTCTATATCAATACTTAATTAATCCCATGAGGGAAAGGCTGGTGTTACAGCAGCGAAATGTTAGCAGTACTGTAGTAACAGTAAGGTAAAAAAAAAAGAAAAGGTAATAGGTAATTAGGTAATACTTTGAAAGAATGTTGACAATCTAGCCTGGAAATATTAACTAAAACTATAACCCAATGTGCCTAAACATATTTACAAAGAAGAAATGTAAAGCATACTAAGAGTAAAAAATACAGATGTGTGCAACTGGAGTGAAAATATACAGATGTATGCAATTTTATAAATAAATGATATGTACAGTGTTAACTCTAAGAACAGATGTATGCTGGCTGGGATAAATTAATAATGGGATATATTAAAAATCAATGCTGCAAAAACACCTAATTAGGTCAAATCCCCTTTTTTAATTTGCAGATTTGCAGACACTTCTATAAAACGTTATTCATTTACTATTCAGCTCACAACTAAATTCATTTTACTGAGCCTACATGTTTTACTTGTTTCCAAGGATCAGTCTCTGCGATTTTCTGTCACGCTGTCTCCGGTCTGCACAGCCGGTGTCCAGCATCTGCTTTCAGCAACAGACTGGCTGTTTTCCCAGAAGAAGATTAAGTCTCCCACTTCCCAGTGGCTTATTTAACCCACATATATATTTAGAGAGCAGTGCATGAAGGTAATATTTGCTACATGTATGTAAAATATCTTACACCTTCCAGTGTCACTACAGGAAAAATCGCTCTAAGCGTAAAAAGCAGCATCATTTTGAGGAACTCAGTGGAGTCTGACACCCCATCGAAGACTTAAGGCATGTGTTGAAATGCCAAAGGAATCTAATAAATAATTTGCACTAAACATATACCAAAAAGGGTCAACATGTGAAGCTGAAGGTAAAATGTGTCTTATATTCATAAAATATTCATAAGGATCTTAGCAAAAACTGCTACAAGTGCACACTCCTCTTCATCAAACTGACGTCTTCTTCAACCAAACACCAGAAATGTGTCTGTTTGTCTCTGCTGGAATTCAGATTCAGATTCCTCCATCTCAAAGTTAATATAGAGAGAAGAAAATATATAAACATATTTATAACTTATTTCCCTGATTTTACATTGTAAACGAAAAACGTCTGTGATAGAAATAGAGAGTCTCCTTCCTATCATAAGCATGTCCTCCACCGGATTACTTCCCTTTTCCTTCTACTTCTAACTGGGTTCTTTATTTATAATCAAATATGAATTATATTTATTTTGTTTTATTAATATTTTATTATTGTAAAAGGATAGTTCATAATTATAAATAACAACAACTCCACATTTTTTTCCTTTGTTTCAGTACAAATAAGTGCATTATGCAAACGTTTACTTTTACTGCCCCGCCCACATCATATTGGGTTGAATGGGACCGCCGAAGTAAAATGAATTTGACACCCCTGGTCTAATGTGTCTTGGTCCGAAAAAGAAACACAGAATGAAGATTGAAATGTACTCAGCTGCACGTTGGATCCCGATCACCAACTGTGCACACACACCCTGCTCATTCCCAGTCTCAGTATGCAAAACCCACGTTACTGCAGGAGCCATTCGACTGCAAACTTGCATTAACATGGTTTGATGACCAGGCAATGCAGGCCTGAACAAGCCTTCAGAGGATTTTGATTAGTAGTGTGTGCAGCTGAGAACAATCAAATCAGGTTGAGAGTTTGTTTGTAATGCAGAGAACAGAGAAGACAATCTCTGCCAAAGCTTTCTCAGAGAAAAAGATCTTTCTGCAGGAGGAGCAGAAAAGGAAATTAGTTCTGTTTTTGTAAATTTCCTGCACTAGTCAACGGTGATCTATTGTCGGACAGTCGGTGATGACGGGGCTGACTAACAGTGATCGAAGGGACAGTTTAGCGATAGGACGGGATTTATCAGTTCCATTGTCTAGTCACAATTGTATCATTCCAGAGGTTATGGCACTTACATTGTAATGGTTGTCTGAAACACCATTATATTCTTAAAAAAAAACATCTAATACACTAGTTTTGTGGCGGGGAATTAATGTAAAAGTAATTTCCAGTTATACCATTTATCAGGAAAAGAGGTGAACAGAGAGTACAAGTTCTTTGTACTCACATGCTGTGCAAATACAGCTCAGCAGGAAAGTGAGAGAAAATGAAAGTCTACGAACACATTTACACACATTGCTGTGACAGAAATGTACAGATCAAAGATTACAGATACAAAGGACTTGAAATGTGCAACTACATGTAGTTCACACTGGGGCAGCGAGCTGCAACTGGTCATTATGACCTCACGTAAACCACTGTACCACAAAGCGGAACGCCGCAAACCCACCAGAGAACTCAGCATGTTGTGAAACATGCGCTCTGTTGTTTCTCTTTGTAATTTTAGTATTTGAAGTTCTGACTGGCTGTTTTGAAGACACACCTCAAAAAGATCACCGTGTCCTCCTTGTCCTCTGCCCAAAAGTCAGCCATGTTTGTTGACTGTGTATGTTACGGTTAATGTGAAAAAACGTCAATATGCAAATTACCTAGGTTATTTGCACATAACCCGAAAACACGGTCAGTTGGCAAACTCCCATCCTTCTGGGTGGGTTAGGGTAAGGGTTAGTGCTAGCTAATGGATTGTTAGCTCGCTAGTTTTTGCGTTTTGAGAACGTTGATAACGTTAGCATTGTATGTATTAGCATTGCACATATCCCAGAAACACAAGTAGTTTGCAAACAACCCGTCATTCTGGGTTCTATGGGTTAGTGTTAGGGTAAGGGTTAGGGGTAGTGCTAGCTAAAGGATTGTTAGCTACCTAGCTTTGATAACGTTGATGTTAGCTAGCTAGATGTAGTAGCTTTGCACATTACTCAAAAACACGGGGAGTTCGTAAACAACCTGGGTGATTTGCACAGATGCGTGCACAGACACGTGCTACATTGGTACCCCTTGCCAGATCACAGCTGATTGGTCCGAATTTTAGTAACTGTCTGTGACCTATCAGTGACTGAAGTAGAATCCCCTGTAACGTCTAGCGCCAACAGGGGCCAAGGGACCGTTCAGACCACTGCGAGAATTGCTTTGGTCTGAATATCGTCACTAAAGCCTTGTACACATGCAAAATAAAGTGTCTTGTATGTCACACAGACATTTATTCATATTTTCAGCACTACATGTTTTACTTCCATCCTCTATTCTGATTCGTAGATGTCAAAAACATTCGTTAAAACATTCTAAATGGACAGAACCTTGACGAAGATCATGTTTGCAATGTAAACCCAGTGCAGGTACATCAGCTTGGAGCTTAAAGATTAAATTCAAACATGTTTCTTTTGTTTGGAACAGTTGAATAAGAACACTTCAATCCCTGAGTTCACCAAAAGTGGTGTTGGCAGCAAATCATCAGCAAACAAGTTATTCATGTTCATGCACGTTTTTCATTAACTGTGACAAACCTTCAGTTCCACCACAGGCTGAAAATGACTTAACACACCTAATTTTCTCTGAGAAAAAAAAAAGTTTAGATAGAAGTCAGCGACGAAGCTGCAGTCATTATTGGACTTTTGGACATCAGAACATCTGTTTCTGTCGAGTGAAAGGCAGCTGAATGATCAGATGATTCACCTCGACTGAGAAGAACTACTGACAGTTGTCTGAAGACCAAATGTGATTACTTCATTTTGAACTCCCTCTCTATCTGTTTACTCAACCAGCAAGATCCACTGGAAGTCTGAATTATTTAATTGGAGAGGTGGATGCACGGATAGATAGATGTGAAAAATCATGAATACAAATGTGAACAAAGTTTCTGTTTCTCTCACGGAGGCGTGTTGTTTCATAGTACAAAGGAGAAACGCAGGGCTGGTTTCAGTTCTAACAGCAGAGCTGAATGACTTGTTGGAGAGGATGCTTCCTGAATTTAAAAATGCTCATTAGGGAATGTTCCTTCTCTAGAGAGAGGGTAAAAAAACACAATTTAATGAGCATGTATTAGCCAGGAACCATAATTATCAAAGACAACAAATCATAATATAATTAGACAGCCCGAAAAACTATAAATGTAAAATGTCTAATTCTCATATTGCAACAATGAGCTGATATAGCACATTATATTCTCTGTGAATGTGGTTTATAATAGATTGGAATTCAACAAGCACAACAAGCACTTAATTTAAGGCATCTCCAAAGGTGTCAAACAAAACAAAACCTGATTTTCTGAAAGACACAGTGGATGTTGACACTGCAAGCACATCGGAGGTGAAAAGGTAACGTGAGTGGAGAGCCAGAGGATGTGGTAAAACTCTCTGGATAAATTATTCATCCACAGACGATGTTGTTCATGTGTAAGGCCTCAGATCTCGACTTCCACTGCAGCTGACCGTGGCACAAACGCATAGAATAAATAATGAGCATATGATGTAGTTTATCACAGATTCATCCTCCCGACAGGTGTGAAAGTGCCTTCTCACTTCTTCATGTGTTCAACAATGACACCCACTTCATCAATCTAAACAAAACATGTCCATGAAGGCCGTATCTCATTTCCTGGAGTCTTTCAAATATACGCATAGATACTCTAGATACTTTATTAATCCCAAGAGTTGTATGTCGTAGATCCAAATGGACAATTACCAACTCCAGAGCAGGAAATGAATTCCAGGTCTGTGGCTTTTACCTTCCTGCTGAAGTAGTCTGGTCAGTGCCAGTAAATCTGCTCATCAATTATTAAATAAT
>CAAKHB010007662.1:218828-239257 GCA_901007665.1 Aeoliscus strigatus
CCCCCTCCCAACTGCTCCCTGGTCCCCCGCAGAGCCAAAAATTGTTTGGTTTTCTTCATCATTCTTTCTTTCCTTATTTCTGATTTATCCACAATGGCCTTTTGCGCATTGAAAACTGTTCTCCAGGATTTTGGCCGCATGAAATGCAAACACAGTGACAACCCTCTTCAGCTTTGCTCAAAGAGGAAAAACGGCCCTAATTGGATGCACTGGCCAACACTGTGACATCCAGTCCAAATACACACACACACACACACACACACACACACACACACCAATACACTGAAAATGTTTTGGATGGTTTCATTCATTCTGTGTTTATTTATACACGCAAAAAACAAAATACAACCTTTTTATTTTCATTCCCACTTAACTTAAAGTCGGAGACCGAAGATTTCCTTGCACACAAACCTGACCTATTCCTGCCAATGTTCCTTCACAAATGCCTTGAGTATTCGTGGGCATGTGACATTTCCTCAAAGAAGTGAAGTGTCTTGGACTTGTCACAAATATTCTACAATATGATTTTAGAATGGTGAAGGCTTTTAAGGGTGGGCGTTTTGGGGCAGAACGGCAGATATGCACCTTTCTCCAAAAGCAGTTCTCTGATTTTGTTGTCAGAGATTTGTGACTCACATCTAACAGGCCCCACATACCAGAACCACCACCTGAGAGGTCGCAAGGGATCGGCCACCCAACGACTCGATGAACCAGCTGGTACGCATCATCACAGAATTCATGCTTAAAAGGTCATGAACTGTCTCAGGGAAGCTCACCTGAGTGCCTGTCACCTTCGCCAGGGTTCTTGTCCTGTCTGTACTTGATCGGGCAATGGCTCACCTTCAGTAGAGGAGACTTGTCTTCAAAGACAGTCAAGCAGAAAGTCAGGTGTAAACACGGGCAGATGGCAGACAGCGGGAATGGCATCAGGTGGGTAAGCTGTTGTCAGCAGAGTGGTGGAGTGACGCTTTGAGCTACAAACAACAAGCACAGTTGCATTTTTTTTAGGGGAATTAGTATGCACAAAGATGCCATGGTGAGATCGTCACCCGTTGCAGTGTCATTCATCAACACCAGCACACAAAGATTAAATAACAGGACAAAGCAGGAGCCTTAAATTAAGAGAGCAGTGGAGAAAAAAGGGAGAGGGTTACAAACAGATGGCTCAAAGGAGAAGGAAATGAGGTGGGAGGCTGCTAGAAAAGGGGCAAAGATCCCGATGGGAAAGTCATTTGGCGCGCGAGGAAGCTGAAAACATCCCAATTGTTGTACGACCTGCATGCGCACAAAACATGTCACCTATGTTTATATGCCGATACCTGGAGCAAGCAACAGATGGGCAGATTCACCGACGGCCTGGGGTCTCATTTAAAAACGTGAAGGGATCCCAACCAGAAATGTGTGTACGCCGAAAGAGTGTCAGCTTTATGTAACATTATGCACCAACACACCCACCCACTTAAATACAATAATAATAGTATTAATAATATTAATAATAGTATAGTAAATACTCCAAAGTTATCTTCTGTTGAACTCTAACGAGGAAAGAAACAATACAACTTAAAATCTCCTTTTTATTTAAGAAAGAAAGCAACTAAAAACAAAATTTCCTAGATGGATAACAAGGACTTTATCAGTTCATTCAGTTTATTGTGCGTGTGTGTGTACGTGTGTGTGTGTGTGCTCAGACGGCAGGACGACAGGAGCAGAATGGATGGTGAGGGAATGATTCAATCAGTAAAATGGCCGAACGACATTGTCTGGTTTTGGAGACGCAAGATTTGCAGATGAAAAACAAACCAACATATCTGAGTGTTGTTTGTTTGGTGATGAGGTAGAGGTGGAAGATTCATCAAACTTCTTTCCTTTTTTTTCCCAGCATGTGTCCCTTTTCTTTATTACCACTAATTCAGGTCAGGATACGTTCTTTCATTTTCTGTTTCTCTCTCTCTCACACTGGCTGTGTCCCAATTCAAAGGCAGCATACCACCTAGTACGCAACTATGGACACTAGCCCTTCGGAGAGTAGGCCGCAGACATCTACACCAACGAACGTGACTTTGGACGGTCTGCCCTTCAGCGCAGTACCGTCATGTAATGAAGCAGCATTCTAGTCACCGTTGGTTACAGTTAATAGAATTATTCAGTTTCTCTATTTCATTCCGACCAGCAGGCGACCATCTTCAGTTAAAACACAAACGTCTCATCTGTGAAATATGCACTTTGCGCACAAGTACAAAAACATTTGATCCATTTTAATTTGATGTCATTTTTTGATACTTTGTTTAATATGATGTATCCATACATTTTTTTGATTCTGTACAGTACTAGTAGATAGATCGATATACAGAATAAAGGATTCTATCCCAGTATATTACTATCTATCTATCTATCTATCTATCTATCTATCTATCTATCTATCTATCTATCTATCTATCTATCTATCTATCTATCTGCGTATCTGTTATTATTCTATATTATTTATATATTGTTGACAGACACTCAGACCCTGGTGGTGGTGGTGGAGGTCCTGAAGGACAGAAAGACACTCAGACCCCAGTGGTGTTTGTCTCCATGGACCTGGAGAGCAGCAGGTCACTCTCTAACCCTCCTCAGACACTTCTCATCCTCATCATTGCAGAGTCAAAATGAGAGATTCAATCACTCGTCCATCATGATAAGACAGGAATGTTACATTAATCGTATTAATAGTATCAGACAAGCTGGCAGAGGTGAGCAGACAATGATCTCACTACAAAAATCTTCCTGGACGAAGATGAAAGTTAGAGGGTTTGATCAGCAGCATCACGATGCTCGTCACTGGACTTTTACGTATCTGAACAGGATGAAGATGATCACCGTGTGAATAGAGGTGGAGTGGAGTCAAACAGATTGTTTAGCTCCTATAAAATGCACATTTCATCCCTCTTCACTTTCATAAACTTGCCAGTCTGCTCCCGAAATAAAACCCTGACAGAATAAAGTCACGGAAATCTAATCAAATCGCATCAAACGCAACGTAACGTTTCTACTGGATTTATTACAACAGAGCTTGTTCACAACAAAGACACACCGGTCAACACTGGTCCATTTGTGTACGTCAAACGAAGTATACACTTTTAATGCTTTACTTCATTACAACAGTGGAGAGGGGGAACGTTACACTGACGTTACAGAAATATGTTGATCTTAAACATTTCTTTTCAATTTAAATGATAATTATACGATTAGGTTGAAGAGACAGTGAGAGCAAAAATACTTACAGTACATTTACATGTGGTTCCCTTGTTCAGGTCGGGCATTCAGTCAAAGTTTTTCCCCAGTGCTGCAAAGGATTGTGGGATATATCAAGCTGGGAAGTCTACACTTGACTTGGCTTTAGAATTTATTATTATTATTTAAATTCCTTTTATTGTTTGTTATTTAATTTTTTTGACAATGATAAGTTTCCCTTTTACTCTACTTTACTTTTGCCTCAATCTTTCACCATAATTAGTCAATATAAAACACGTGAGAATGCTGATCTGCATAGCAGTGTGTGTGTGTGTGTGTGTATGTGTGTGTGTGGGGGGGGTGTTAAGCATTAGCACTTCTCACAGTTCATTTCTACACTCTTAAATTCAGCTCGCCACCTCACAAATTCCTCCCTTATGTGTACATCCTTCCCTCGTCATTATTTCCTTTCAGGTGTTCCGTTTCTCCCATGAAGTTTCCTTTCATAGATCTCACACCTTTGTGAACAACATGGGAGTGTAGTACAGTGACGATATCTCCCGTTCGTTTTGGCTCGGCTCCCTTTGTGGTTCCGTAATGACACTTCATTTTGTGTCACTCAAAGCCAAAAAATAATATAGAAAAAAAATACATTGCTGTGTGTTATTTAGTGTTATTATCATAGCAATAGATATATACGGCGATAAAAACCTGTTTTCTCGAAATCGAAGAATGTCTGTCATTACCGTCAGCGCTTTTCTTATTTTTTTTTATTTATTCATTTGTTAAAATTCATTCGTTCGTTCACCATTTCCTGAAGGCTCCTACGGTTGATGCTGGAGTCACCGCTTCATCGTCGGGCCAAACACAGACACACATTCACACTCACGTTCACACCTACGGGCAATTAAGAGTAACCAATAAACCTGACACATGCTTTTGGAAGTGAGAGGAGCCCGGAGTACCTGGAGAGGACCTACACACAGAGAGGGTTGGCATCAAATTAGGGAGCACATTTATTTGGTGGCAAAAAACCACAAAACTACATTTTCTGGTTACAAAATGTGACATACGCCGTTTTCTGCCCATGCCTGTCTGCAGCCGTTATAAATGAGACCCCTGGTGTCTACGACGATGGAAAAGGGCAGAGCAACATTTTATAAATATAAAACAACTGTGTGCACTGAGAAACCCCTTTCAATGGTCCTCAAGAACCCCCCCACCAATATCATAGACAAGACATTTAGCATCACAGCAGTTTAAGACATGAATTACACACTAAATCAAGTGATCCATTCTTTTGGCTCACTATTTCCCCATTATGATGAACAAAAGCCTTAATTATACTGAGAGGGATTAAAGAAGATCTATTCTTTAAAAAAAAAGGGGAGGTGTGTGTGTGTGTGTGTGTGTGTGTGGGTGGGGGGAGCACTAAATCAATTCAGTAGTGAGCGGGAGAAGTAATTGCTAAGTATGTATGGAGGATATTCCTGGTTGACCTGTGACTGAGTGAGAGAGGAGATGTACACCGTTGGATGCTGGAGAGAAAACGCTGGTATTAACCTTCAAAATTTCACATGCTGCCAAGATCCGGTAAATGAAAGAAAACACCTGCGGTTGGAGGAAATTCCATGGACTGCCGTCTTACAGCATTATCCAGGTGTGAATCTGATTCTGGACCTTTGCTCTGTATCATTTCCCCTCACATTTATGTGTCGATGTATCATGCTTGCGCTATAAAACACATTCTGAGCCAATATATGAATGTGTCTCGCCTGTTTCGTTCTGCAGAGACGGAGGCGACATTGCTGTTGATTACGTCCAGCTCGAAGCAGTGTCCGCTTCCATCTTGAGCCTGAACATAACAGTTAAGCTCCTCAACCATGAAATGGAGCCAAATTCCTTTTACAACAACAATTTCTCTCACAAATGCAAATGTCGACTTTATCAAGCTCTTATCAGCTTCAGCTGGACTCCAAACTGTCTAACACTAATATTTCAATTGGTAGAAATGTTATAATTCCGGGTTTTGATTGATGGGAGACAGAGCACATTAAGCTTGTCAGGATCTTCTTCATACTCTGTATTTGTAACAGACCCAGTCTGTTTAGTGGAACTTATTTTTGTCTGTTTGCTTTTGTCCTTCACTTTGAAATTTACTGAATAACGTCCTGTAGAAAGGATGTACAGAAATATTAAGGGTTATCTGTATATTCCTATGAGCAGGAGGTACAGAAACAGTAAGGGTTATGTGTACACTCCTAAAAGTTCTAGCCCCCCCCCCCCCCCCCGAGGAGGCACAAGGTTAGTTGTACTGTCAGATAACACATTTAACTAGTCCCTTATAGATCAACTATTAGTTGTCTCTTTCCTGTCTTTTATTATTCACATCTTTTTCTTTCCATGCTCCGTTTCTATCAACCTAAGATAGTTCAAGTTCTTCTTCGCTGTTTAGCTTCATTATATTTTATGCCTTTTTTTTCAAGTTCAAGTTATTTAGATAACTTGATAGTACATTTCTAGCTAGCCCTCGTCTAATTTGACTAATGTTCCCTATGTTTCTGTTTCTCTTACGGTGAATCGTCAGGTTTACTGACAATCAACTGAAGTGTATTGGTGGTGAAGAATGGAAATAAAACGATTCATCAGTGAAAGACTCAGACCATCTTGCGGCGGGGATGCGACAGTAATATAGTCTAATTTATCCAAATCTCAGTTATTGGAACATTTGGACAAGTAAATACAGAACCTCACTAACTTAGTCACCTCTTCTAATCAATTGTCTCCATTTGCCCCTTTATTTAAAAAAAAATTAACATATTGTTAACATCAATCCTGCATATTGATTGATAAATACATTCACTCCATGTCTGCTCTCTAAATCTTTCATTGAAGTCTTTACATTTAACTCTCAGGTTCATTCTTACAATCCAAGAAACCGTCCGTTAAACTTCATCCACCTTTTTGCCGTACCACACAAAGTTAGAATTCTTTTACTTTGGAATTCTCATTTTCATCTCGCAAAACATCAACATCTTAACATCTTTGATTAATTTTATGTCTAGACTGATGTTGTATCTAATACACCAAGACTCACAATTTGAGTACTTTATTCATTCATTCATTTCTTCATTTATGTTTTTTTTTTATTATTTTTTGTTTACCTTTCCTGCACCTTTTGGATTTTTTTGACCTATATCTATGTTACTTTCCCACCGTATTATAGTGCGAACAAATAAACTAAACTAAATATTAGGAAATGCATTAATCTCTTCATAAGTGTGACAATTGGAAAATGAACTCAATTTGAAAACATGTTATTTTCATGTATATTGTTCCGTAGAGTAGGGGGGTGCAATTGGTGGACTCCATCTGAGCTTATATGGGTTCTTTGTGGATCCTTTTGTGGATGGGTCCTTTGTCCAAGCAATAGCGACTGAAAGCGAGGCGGATCTTGTGGCGACAGTCACTCCAACGAGATTCATCATTTTCCGCTCACAAATCTCCTTTAGAACCATTGTTGGCAAACACAAGTGGCTCTCAAAGAGCTGGGGAAAGACATCTGGTCCAGACCAATCACGGTTGATGCCGTCCACGTTACCCCCGTACATACTCACACATCTGCAAAGGTGCAACTTCTGAGTCAGTCATTTTCTATTTTCAGTGACTGATGAGTCACTGCTGGAGGCTTTTTTCAACTAGAACACAAAAACTCCATATTCGATAAATACTGTGTTTAAAAATAGCATGGGAAAACAATAGCACAGAAACTGTGTTGTTCACTAAAATACTAAAAAGAAATCAAACAAAAACATTAAGAAATAAATCTCTATTTTGTATTTGCTTCAGAGCTCGGACCTCCGCTGGGAGGAAGCGGACCCTTAGCAATCTTAATTAAAGACCCATGTTGTTGAGGTTCATCTTTGTTCGGATGTGAGTGCACGAGTATATACGGCGACTACTTCTAACATCTCTCTAACATCTCAGGTCATTTTTTCTCAGAGGGGGAGTGCTCACTCTGAGGTTTTACAGGCTCCCTGTGAAGACAGCACCGCTGCTTCCTCGGAACGGCCGGGCAAACATATGATATAGAGCAGAGCCATCATGCCAGGCAGCCTCGGTCTCATTACTCAGGCTGGATTTATCCATCTCGGCTCAGGAAGTCGGCGTTTATCAGCCTTTTTATCGATGGCTGTTGGGGTCATTACCAGGGATGCACAGTATTTCCTGTTCGGTGGTAATTAAGTCATAGATCTGCAGTCATTCATCTGCTGGCAGTTTGACTGAAGGCTGTAAATGAGAGCTCATGCTGAGAATGTTGTACAAAATACTTTTCATGTGCCTTCTCAGCAGAGATGTTCATTTGGTGTTATATACACACACGCAGTATAATACTTGACACCACACATTAATAAAGTGTTACGTACGTATTAAACTCATGTTATCATGTAGTGCAGCCGAGTCCTCATGTACCCGACCCCCGTGGTTTCCATCAGAATTATGGGAGTGCAAGTCAGCGGTGGCCTGTGGACGAGTGATGCTTCAGCAGTTTACAAGCTAATTTCAGCATTACTGTCACATTTGTGCACGCTAACCGCAGTCCCATGTCTGACTAGATGACGGGAGCAAACATGCAAAGAGGGAGGTGGCTCACAAAAACCCTCTTCAGTTCCAGACAGAAGCTATGTGTACAGTAGATGCTGCAGGGAGAAAATAAACAGAAAAAAGACATTTAAATCTCTATTCATCCCTTGTTAGGCCGGGATAACCTTGTTTTATGAGCTGCGCCACAAAGCAGAAAATTAGGTCCTGAAAAAGTCATTAGCAACATGCTTGTTTTATAGCGTGACATGCCCTCTTGTGACCAATACTGTTCTTTTCTTTTTTCGGTGGGAGCTTTTTGTCAGATACTTAAACAGAGGAGAAGGCAGTGAGTGGAAACTCCTTATTACTAATACAAATGAGTTTGGCAGCAGATCGCAAGGTCGGTCCATGTGAAGAAGCATTTGAATTATTCCACTATTAAAGTAAAACTTCAGCTTATATGGACCATTCGCCTCCTGAATGTTTATATAATATGATATCCTGAATGAACATAAACAGGGCGACACGGTGTTGCACTGATTAGCATTGTTGCCTCATAGCGAGGAGGTCCCTGGTTTGACTCCTGGCCTGGCGTTTGGAGTTCTCTCCGGGTACTCCGGCTTGCTCCCACCTACAAAAGCATGCTGAGGTTAATTGCCTCCTCTAGTGTGTATGTGGTTTGTCTGGCCCTGCAATGAACTGGTGACTCGTCCAGGGTGTACTTTCCCGTTTGCCATTGTGTTTTTTCAGACCACTGACTGAATCAAGTTTAAAAAAAAGGCTCACCTCTGCCCCCTTCTGTGAGGCAGCGGTACTGGCTGGCTTGTTGCTTTGCCGAGGAAAAGCTGCTGTGTTGCGTTTTTTTTTTTTTTTCCAGTGACCAGTGGTCTTTTGTTGTCTTAATGTGATAACGACTGAGAGTCAGTGCACAGCTCCACACTGAACGTTTCGTCCGTTTGAGTGAACCGGTTGAGTGAACGTAGTACACGACATTTTTCTCTTACGCATGCAGTATGAACGCACTTATGTACTCACCATACTCAGTTTGAGTATGACGTGATCTGAGACACGGCACAGGTCTCGTCAGATCAGCAGGACTAAATACGTCAAACACATGTATGACGTGGAACTTTCCATGATTATGTCTGGGGCTCATGGAGCATGGAGAGTCAGGTCGGACCGCCGAGGACCGCCGAGGACCACCGTGACGACCAGCCAAGTCTGTGACCCTGCAGCACCATCTGTCAGTCAGGGTCAGGCCTCGACAGGGACATCCTGTATGTGTCAGTCCGATGTCTCCTGATGGCCTCGCTGCTATTAAAGGCCTCACTCGTTATAGCTGTTGTCACGACATGTGAGGCTGACAGGCAGGAGAATCAGGAGTTTTAGGACGTTAGAGTGTTTGTCGGGTTGATGATTTTTATGTGCAAAGGTTTATGCAATTGAATGTTTTGCATTCAAAGGTTCTACAGTTTAACATAGTAGGTAGTGTAGGAAAAAATGTCTGTTTGATGTAGATGGATTGTGACTGGACTCAAAACAAGAGGACAGGGCACCACTGGGGTGGTGTGTGTGTGTGTGTGTTTGTGTGTGTGCTCTGTAATCCACTGTACAATATGCATGCTCACCCTTGCAGTGTCCGAGGGATGAATAAAGAGATTTCTTTATTTCTTGTGGGTCAGAGCCTTCAGCATAGCAGCACCCACCCTCTGGAACTCTCTCCCCCTTGAGATTTGCTACGCCTCAACCCTGGACAGTTTCAGAACCGCGCTAATCATCCATCTCCTGGTGTTTTGTTCTTGGCTGTGTCCTTATTATTATTATTATTATTATTGTTATTCTTTGTTCAGTCACATCAGTTCTCTACACCCTCTAAGGGGGTTGAAATGATGAGGATGTGGCACCTTTCACACTTCAAGTTCTGATGTGTACTGCACACAGGGAACTTCAGATTGGAGCCCTGAACCCATCCACTGATCGATGGTCCCATTGTCCAGGTACTTTGTGCATCGTTCCACTCAACAGTTAGATAAAGAAATGAACCTGGACAAAGAGCTAACAGCCTTGAAAACAGTTACTGTCAAGTTCCTATAATGTGAACATTATGAAAGAATTGACAGTTCCATACAACCCACGTCCCCTGACAGTGTGCCGTCAGACTCAGCAGACATAAAACAATGATGGACGAGTGGCCTTGTCGTCATGTGGAGTTTCAAATAAAAGAACATTGTGTTTTAGTAATTATCTTCATACAACAATATTTGCGTGAATATGACCACATATTATTCCAGATGACTGGTCATTTACTGTTAATGAAGACTGAATAAGGAGAATAAAAACTGTCAAGACACTCAAGGTGAGCAGGTCAAAGTGCAGCAGATTAATTAGCTCGGACACATTTTAAATGGAAATTTACATTTTGCATGGACACGGATAAAAGCCGCGCAATGTTTATCAAACCTACTGAGCACAGATTTTAATAAACCTCTTGCTTGAATTAATGTCGATTTTCTTTTCCTTTTCTCTGGTTTAAAAAAAAAAAGGAGGGAAAGGAAGCAGCAGAAGAGTGTAGTGTTTTAGTACGTGCCACCCCATCAACCTCAAACGATGCACGGATCCTCATTTCCCTGCTCACTGTAGCATAGCTCATCTCATCACGCCTTTCCAGGTGCAACCTTCTGAGCAGTCTTCTGGTGTCAGCTCGCCTGCTGAGCTGCTAGAGGACATGCTAACAAGGATACGCAGAGAAAACTCTCAGAGGGGACGTGGGAATGTGGCTGTGGCGCCTTCTATTTTGATGAAATTAACTTTTCTTCTCATGAAACACTGAGATTTTTTTTTTTTTTTTACAGTTGCTCATGGAGATGTTCCCCTGAGGTGGTGTTCTTTCTCTTTAATGTCACATTTAGACATTGTGGAGGTGGCAGTGCTGGCAGGTTTGTGTGGTTCCTCGTGATGCGGAGACGCAGAGAGGAGACCCTGAAAAGAAGCTAAATGAGGTCAAAGAGAATACAGCTTGCAACTTCTGACTGCTGTTGTTTGATTTAAAAGTAAGATCCAAAAAAAGCCCCAAAATAGATAAACATGCAATATTTGAATTGCAGATGTAACATACACCTGAGTTAACATCAAATAGACATTATAAAATATTGTATTTTTATTTTCTAAGGATATTGTACGTGACAGGATTGTCACCTATGACCTATGTACACTATGTACACCAATATAGGTATTGGTTTGCTTGCTTTGAAGAAAAAATAAAATATAAAGAAATGAAAAACAGAATACAATACACAATAATACAAAATAAAATAAAATAGCTTCTTAGATCAAGTTGTAGTAAAATATGAATATAAACTACCTAACTACTCAATTAAATAAATACACCTTCAACTGATTTCAATTATTATAACTCATCCTCAACCGTAATACTCACCAAGATTCATTTTTTTGTATTTTGTTTAGGAAAGAACTTGTAATGTTGGTGTATTTTTAATTATATTTTTGACTCTTACGGTTGACATTCATTCATTCATTCATTCATTCATGTTAGTGTCCTTTCACAAACACTTCTTTTTCCCCACCACGGCTGTGATTTGTAATTCGTTCAAGTCGGTGTGTTCCTGCTCGGTTTCTGTGCTCCTTTGTAAACCTGGTTATCCTGTCACCGTCACTATAATCGGAAATAAATGTGTAAGTGACATAATATGCTGCATTGTTAATAAAGCTACTTCCTCCATTGAAAACGTTACTTTATTCCTGATACAATTATATGATTAAAGAATTAGTCGTTAATGTAGTCGTTTTAACTTTGTGATTATTGATTAGCAGTTCCCTCACAGGTTTAATATATCTGCATTTATTATTGCCGTGTGGATGATTAAAGAATGACTTGCAATGGTTTCTAATGTCTTAAGGTTTTTCTCCAACACGCTTTCTCATTTCCCTTGATCCCTAATTATATCTAAAAAAAACCAATCATGAAACATTCGGCACACCATGTTTTTCTGTACAGTGTAGTTAATACTGGATATAATTATAACTAATGTTTGTCTCAGTTGGTCGGCCATCAAGCTGCACCTGCATGCTTTAAGAACTATTATCACATTTATTCAGTTCTAATTGCAAAACGGTTGTTTTTAACATGTGTCAGACATGCATCTTTTCAGTGGGGCCATTTCTGATGACAGATGAATCAATGTAAATTTATTTTTCTCTCTTGAAGAAAGGAAATATGCCTCTGTAGCTGTCAAAGTCTCCAGACTGTACCTGTTCGCCTTAACATGCGTTTGTGATGTTCGGGTCATTAACAGTCATTTCTCACAGCGTTTTCACTTGAAAGCAAAGTGAGTTTAGCACACTGAGAGTAAAGTACACTTAAGTTAATCATAAAGCATCAGAGCAGGCGACAGCGTATCTTCAAAACCATTTAAAATAATCATCAGGCTGACAGATAAAGCATGCTATGACTGTATGAGCTGCTGATTATTTACGAGGGCAAACCTTTATTAAATCATTAAACTTTGGTGCAAAATGTTGACGCTCTGATGTTCTTATCACTTAAAAGACGCTGAGATCATGTTGGCAACATTTGAAGAAGTTGTCACACTTAGGGCTTCATGTTGATGGGCTCAAGCTCCAGGCGTGCGGCACATGGGAGTGTCTCAGTCACCTGCTAGTTAGACGGCGCGTGTTTGACTGTGCGCCATGACGGAAAGTCTAAAAGGGTTGGACTTACTCTGTGAGCCAATCAGAATGTCAGCTCTCATTCCCTTTAAAATGGGTGTGCCTGGAGGGCATGGTGGATTGATCATTATATGGTGGACTGACAAAGTTTTTGGGTTTTTTTTGATTTGTGTAAGTAGCAAACAGGTACACTGCATTAAAATGACAACTGCACCTGCATATAAATGGCAATGACTCTTGCGACATGGACTATGAGCCCTGCACCAAGTGCTTTAGACCATCTAAATAGGGCCGTTAGAGTTGTTGGTTTATAAATATCATTTTACATGAAGAAATATTCTATATATAGTCTAATAGATGGTAATCCCAACCATACATACTCCTCTTGTTCACACACCAATCAGTTGGTGTCAAGGAACATGGCAGAATGAGAGGGGGGAGGAATTGGCTGTGAATTGGTGTGAAACTTCCTGGAATGGGATGAGGTAGAGTTCAGTCGCTCTTCTGCACCCCGACTCCCTTTGGAAGGATGAGGATTCCATTCTGACATAAATGATCTCAATCTTTCTCAGCTGACCATGACAAGTCAAGAAATGTTATTCTTGTGTGTTTTTTTGGTAGTTGGAGCGCTGATGAGTAGTTCTTTGTTCTTGTTCCTGTGTCGAGGAGACACAGCTGAAAAATATTGGTTTGAGGATATGCAATAATTATGATTACAATTCACTGTTCGTGATCTAATTTGCGGGTGTGAATTCCTCTGTGTTGGCACGTATACGTAGGTACCAGACACCAGAGATCCACTGTAACCACGTCCTACTGAGTCTGTCTTGTGTGTGTAAAATGAAAAGAAATTTTAAAAATTAAAACAACCCCCAAAAAAGGAAATGCAAAAAAGCAGATTAATCATAAAAATACCAGTCTGCCAATATGAACATAAGTTTAATTACAGATGATCAGATGAATGTCGTTATTCACTGTTAGTGATGTGTCTTTTTTCATGAACATACTATTTCCTGTAAGATGTTGATTTGCGCGGCTGAAACTCAGATTTCCTAACCAGAGCAACATCTGCCAACGTCACTACACACATCAACGCGATTGGCAAAATGTACATGTGTCATGAGCGTGTCATGAGCACTCTGAGCAAATGTTAGAAACATCAGAACAGCTCTCACACATCCGTCAGCGCCTCTATGGATATCCTGCGCCGCATCACTCAAGCAGTAAAGGTGTCTGTCTGTCACTGGCAGGAGGCTGAAGGATTTGAAAGTTGAAAGGTTGCTGCTCTTGTCAATTTTGAATAGCTGGTGGAGCAGTCAGAACTTTTATAGAAACTCTTCAGAGGAGTACTGATCCACCGTAGCCTGGAAATCCATTGGATTGGAACCAGTACGACCCGTTAACTATGGGCAAAATCAGTGAAGATCAATCACATCAGCTTCATCTGATGTAAAAGCAGGCTCAGAGCCATGTACAGATTCTTTGGGCGGGGCTTAACAGGGTGACAACGATGGTTAAGTACACAACAAAGATGGCTGCCGCAGATGAAAAGTTGATCAGTTGATTGTTTCAACCAGCCAACAAAGGATCCATTTCCATTCCATTGCTGCTTCTCCATCAAACTCTTCTCCAGAACAAACTGCCATTGACTTGTTTCTGTCACTCTGATGATGTCACCGTTCCCATTGCTCTGATTGGTCAGTGTACTGTCAAAATGCACCTGTTGGAAGAGTTTGATGGAGCCACGGCAATGAAATGGACAGCCATCTTTGTTGTGTACTTAACCACATCCTGTTAGGCCCCACCCACATCTAAACATGGCTCTAAGCCCGCCCACATCAGATCTCCGATTCTCTCCAACTGTTCGTACTTGCTCTTTTACTTCCAATTCAAAATACCCAGTTTGAGTATTTTGTGTACGAGAGGGAATTCACACCAAATGAGTACGCAAAAATGTTGTGTGGTACGCGCACTCAACTCACACTCAGTCAGCGTGGATCGAGGCACACTTATCACCCTCCACGTCCGCCATCTTAGTGACATAGCGCGAGTCAGACATAGTCAGTCATAGTTGATTTCACCTAACCGATGGAATCCTGGCGAATGCTAACACTTGCTAGCTAGTAATCCGTGGCACATTTTAGGCATTGACATGGTGTACGTTTGGTGCATGTGTGTGATAAATTGTCTGTAGATTGTGGTTTAATATATGAGGTTGACGTTACGTTGACGTGTTCACAAAATGCAACAACTACCAGCAGTAAGTTTCATCTTCACGTTTCCGGTAAGTGCGCGACAGCACTGCTTGATTTGAGACAGTGTCGAAATTTGTGCACTACTCACTTAAGTAAATTGTGTGCATAGTGAACAACAAAGAAGTGTACTAACAGAACTACACAATTTCAGACACAGCACATGCTACAGTGGATCAGTCTCCCTCTAAAAAGTTCTGTCTGCACATCCAGTCATTCAAAATTGACAAAAGCAGCAATCTTTCAGCTCTCAAATCCTTTAGCCTCCTGCCAGTGACAGACACCTTTAATGCTTGGAGTTGTGAAGGTATACTGCTCATTGACAGGACATACATCTTGCTAGATGTGGGTCTGGATCCACTCTCTGATGTAACAAAAATGTGACCTTCGATCTGAATGATGGGGTAGAAATGAATACAATCTATTTGACCATATACGAAAGTTGAGGACTTTACCTACACTACTCGTTTCTGTAGTCAACAGATAAGAGGCAAAAAGCTGTTTTGAACTTCAGCACCAAACAGCTCTAATGGTCCGAGCTCATGTTCCCTCCCTGGCACACTGTTGAGTGCTAAATGTTAGGAATCACATTACTGCAGCTTCTAAGATTAAGAGTGATAAGGAAAAGCTGCTCACCAGCACAGACCATAGCTCTCAGCTGATGAATAATTCACACGGCCAAATCATCCGCCGCAAAAGATGAAGGCCCTCCAACCACTTTTCAAGAGTATCGATTTTTGTTCTTGATATGTTGGACTGAAGAGTGCCAATTGAATGACGGAAGCAAGAATGGGGTTAACAACCAACATTAGGGACAGAGAAAATCATAAAGTTAAATCAATGAACACTCTGGATAAATTTTAAGGGAGGAGACGCACCTCCACACAAGCATAGCGACCGATGAGCACATCTTCTGTAGAAAATAAGAGCTGCTGGTGTAAGAGTTCTATTTGACTTGGCTCATTCAGTCAGGTAAATCACACTCTCTATGGTTGGCTGGTGTGAAAGAGTGACAAGCAAACCATTTTACTCACATGTGTAGGGTACATTTTTGGTGGTTTGTGGTGTCTTATAATAACCACTGGTATGACAAGTCCTGGATATTTCTGACATAGTGACCAGCATAAATCTAAGTTTATAACCAAAACAAATATTGCTTTTGCTTTTGTTTATGGTCCACATCACTGTCAGTCTTCAAGTAAAGATCGAGTACTGATTATTTTCATAGAACAATCAAGCAAATACCACAATACTTCAAACAAAAAAATACAGTAATAAATATACATATATATACTATATGTGTGTGTGTATACTGTGTGTGTGTGTTTGTGTGTGTGTGTGTGTGCAGTTTGCCTCATATATGCCTGATAAAAGGTCCCAGTGCTGATAACAGCTCTGTTCTCCTCCAGCTGCTTCATTCAGGATCTTCTAGACACACCCTGCATGTCTCAGATACACTCAAGGAGGAAGTGTTAATTAGAAATTCCATGCAATATTTCTCTTGGTCCAATGGGAACTGAGCTGTAGGAAAAACAGTTCTGCATGTAGAACTTAATCCTTTCAACCTCCTGTAGACTCTGCACAAGTGTGCAAAAAGAGAGCGGTGATGCAAGGATATATTCCAAGCAAAAGAGAAACTTTCAACAGGCTTTCTAGAGAAAGATTAAACATCTATCATCGATGTAACGGTGCAGGTCACACATTTGTATGCTTTTACTTTTGGAGGAGATTTTTTTTCATTCAAATCTTTACTTATGATGTAATGGGTATCATTTTTCTCAGAAAAGTATTTTACAGCTATTAGACAATCTATTTAAAACCCGGGTGTATAATTTCACTGCAAAGATGAACAAGGAGTTCTCGTCTTGAGTCCATCAAAGCCCTTCGGTATCAGGTTTAAATGTTGCATTTGTCATTTCAGAATACAGCCCAATCACTGGCTATTTTCAGATGTATGGGAATGTGTCGGCAAGGGCATTTTGAGCCCATATCCAAAAATGACAATCCAACTAACAAATAAAACCTTGTGGAGAGTCCTTTCAATCCTGAAGACTGTCAGAAAAACATGAGCCTGACAGGTGAAGGTACTTCTCCCTGTGTGTGTGTGTGTGTGTGAGTGAGAGAGAGAGAGAGTGTGTGTGTGTGTGTGAGTGTGTGTGTGTCAAATGCAGAGGGAAATGTATGTTAGTAATGTATGTAATGTTAGAAAGGCTCCAGCCAAGAAAGAAAGTAAAAGAGCTGTTGTGAAAAAGTGAAAAAAAAACCCTTTGCGTTCAAAGTATAAAAAAGAATATTAAATAAACTGTAAGTAAACGAGTGGTAGGAGATGATGTGGAGTAGGAGTAGTGTAGGAGTAGTAGTAAAAGGATTGTGCACATCTAAATAAATTCAATTAAACCAAATACACTAATATTTATACACTTGCCATGACATTAATCTATCCACTCAAGACTCAAGGAAATTTTAATATTAGTTAAAGACAACACAATTAAACACAAAATGCAGTTTTTAAATGGTGGTTTTAGTTATTAAGGGAAAACAAATTGAAACCTTCCTTGCCCTGTGTGAAAACATGACTGCCCCTAAACCTAATGAATGGTGGGATCACCCTTAGCAACAACTGCAATCAAGCGTTTGCAATATCTTTTCTCTGAATCTTTTACAGCACTGTGGAGGAATTTTGGTCCAGTCATCTTGGCAGAATTGTCATAATTCAGCCACATTGGAGGGTGTTTGACTATGAACCTCCTTTTTAAAGGTCATGCCACAGCATCTCAACAGGATTCATGTCATGGCTTTTACTCGACAACCCCAAAGTCTCCATTTTGTTTTTCTTCAGCCATTCAGAGATGATGTGTTTTGGATCATTGTCCTGCTGCAGAA
The DNA here is from genome assembly GCA_901007665.1 of Aeoliscus strigatus. Lineage (NCBI taxonomy): Eukaryota > Metazoa > Chordata > Actinopteri > Syngnathiformes > Centriscidae > Aeoliscus > Aeoliscus strigatus. The sequence continues at coordinate 236,447 of CAAKHB010007662.1, forward strand.
CCAAAGTTCGCTTCAGCTTGACGTCAAGAAAAGATGGCTGGACATTGTCCATCAGGCATCGCCAGCTCATCGCAGTGCCGCATGAAGGGGGACAACCCTTAACCTCAGCATGCTTTTGGAGGTGGGGGGAAGCAAGAGAACCCCCGCAGACACATAGAAAGGTCGCAGTCCAGGAAGCAAACCAGGGACCTTCTTGCTCTGAGGCAACTGTGCTAACCACTGCACCACAGAGACACAGTCATGGACTATTAAAACTAACATGGATTGTTTTTCTTCCTCAATACATCATGTTGGCGCTATAAGAACAGAAACTTAGTGTTTATAGAATTCAGTTTCACATTGTTTGGTGATTTGCGAATCACACTACAGCATAATTCCAAGTTGTAGAGAAGGCCGGGGATGATAGTAACACTGTTGGAGATTATTTTGATATATGGTGCCCATATTAAGTTGCCATAAATAACACACACTTGGACCTCCAACACACCATCACAGATGTAAATCCATGTGGTACTTTAATGGTACTACACATGGTCGAAGCACATACCACATTAAGTACCTAAATACTACTGCTGAGGAGGAGGTGAAAATGAGTTTTTGCAGCTGTCACATAATGTGGCATCTACGTGTAATAAAACAAACTGTTAGATGTTAGAGTTTATGGGAGTAGGGGTGAGCTGAGTCATTCTGTATCTGTAGTTAATGTGGTAGAAACAGACAAACAAGTGTTAGGAGTTTGTGTTTACATAAATACATGCTTAACCATAAACGTCATTAAAACATTTAGCACTTGGTTCTTGATCCACTCTCAAACCAAATAGCTGAACTCTAATGTGACTGGAGGAAAGAAATAAGTGTGTTTTATGAGTATTTAGAAGTAGCGTGCAAGACAAAAATCCAGCGAGGCAGTTAGAGCATATTAGATGATGCAATTTTCAGCAACTTATGCATGAAACCTGGATGTGGGGAAAATTGGAAGCTTCCCGAAATTGAATTTCATGAGCTCGCTCTCTCTTACAGTGCTGTCATAATTGGTTCATTACTACACTGTTTTTGGACCGCTGCAACGCAACTATCATGGGTCTTCAATTTGAAATGGCCAGCAGTCCGCAAGGTCCCCTTCCACCCAGCGGAGGTCTGAGAATTCAAGTAATATGTTTCCGACCATGGCAGTATTTTTTTAGCCACCAAAAGGCTCCAATGCCTCATCAATAATTTAAAATAAGCTTCAAAGAATTATGAATCAGAAGTACACCTCTCCAGAAATGTAACTACACATTGCAGTGGTGTGATTGAAGTGCTTTTGTCCCAAGACTTTCCCACCTCTTAGAGCAAAAAGGTGATTTGTGGATGGCCGTGTTGCAGTGATTACGGTAACAAGATCCTGTCACTTTTAGTCTCTATCCCTTGAAATAAACGGAGAAAAGCGGTGATTTCTGGAAAATAATGAAACACAGAGTTGGACTAGAGTCTGCATCAAGTTCACACATGAGGAAGTCAGTGGGAACCGTTCGGCTTTTCTGGACAGTTCTGTTCAGATAGAAGAAGACCGGAACCTCAACAATGAAGCGTACAGGAAACACAGACCAGTATCTCCTCTTTGACTTTGAACCACAGGGGTGTTACTACAAGGCCAGAGGGAGAGGTCAAGAGCTGTGGATACCCCAAGTGGCTACCCCAACTTCAAATCAAACGAAGAAGGAGGTCACCAACAGAAAGGACAACAGTGTCAAGAGGAAGAGGGTTGTTGTCTCATTGGTCTACGGTGGAGGAGGATTTTCAACAAACACAACATCCCGGTACACTTCAAACCCAGCAACACCCTTTTGCAGAAACTGGTCCACCCCAAGGACAAGACACCCAGAGACGAGTTGGACTATGTCGTGTATCTGTCCAGTGTAGTGAGGAGTGACAGACCTGTACGTTGGAGAAACTCAACAACCGCTACACAGGCACATGGCTCAACACAGGAGAGCTGCAGTCCACCTCCACCTTAAGGTCAAGGGTCGCCGCTTTCAGGATGACAGTGTTCACATCTTCCCCAGGAAAGACCAGTGGTTTGAGAGAGGAGTTATAGAGGCTATTTTTGTTAAATTAGAAAAAACCTTCTCCCAACAGAGGAGGGGGCCCAAGACACAATTTATCCAACACTTACAATGCAGTTCTATGATCTCTCCCCAGGAGGATCAACACACATTCCGATATATGCAGTTCCACTCAGTGACCCAGTGACATTCAGGTGACTCTGACAACAACGGAGGGAGACCCCAAACGCACACCCCTTTGTTTGAGGTGCTCACGCAAAGGGGTGTATGAACGACTCAACTAAGCATGAGTAGCAGAACTCCCCACTTGGCAGTTCAGAACTGAAGAAGCTTCTCGGATGGCTGAGAACCTCCACAGACAACTGGAGTCCCCCTGTGACAGACCCCTGGTCTACTCATTTCAAATGGATTTAGTTTAATTATATATGAAGATGAATGTCAGGTGATTTTCACCCACGTGACTCCAGACTCCGGCTGCTGATTGGTCACTGATGAGAGAGGGATAAAAAAACCAGAATCAACTGTCAGTTGTTTAAATACCTAAATATGGTACAGTGAGCATTCTTTATTCTCTGTCGCCGGTTCATTTAACATGAAGAAAATGACACCATGGCCATTTTGACCATGGCAACTTTGAGCAGACCGAGCAGTTCACCATCACCTCAGTGTCCTCCGTAGTTTATGTTTGTGCCACATATAAAAAAAACAACAACAGCAGTTTCATACAGCCGTTGCCAAGACGACCTCACTCACATTGTACACAACG
>CAAKHB010007662.1:242831-253862 GCA_901007665.1 Aeoliscus strigatus
GGGGGGGCACAGAAAGAGGGATTGAAGGAAAGAGGGACAATTATTTTAACATACACAAGGAATGATTTTTAGCTACAGTGGGATGAAAAGGAGGCGTGTCAGTATGATGACAACAAACATACCGGTAGATGCAGGGATGATAGAACAAAGAAGCTGGTGGATAACCAGTTTGATAGAACGTAGAATAGAATGAGGTATAACATGTCTGTGTGTGAGTCATCGGCACAGCGAACGCCTGATGCCACAGGAATATTGGGTTCTTTGATTTGAGAACCAACCAGTTTACGCCGTTCAGTTACCTGTGTGTGTGTGTGTGTGTGTGTGTGTGTGTGTGTGTGTGTGTGTGTGACTGCAGAATTGACCTTCTTGTGATACTTGTCAGTGATTTTAAAGGAGCTTTAAATGTTTGGGTTTTTTTTGTTGCACATGAAAACATATCACACACACATTATTACACACACCCAGACTTCACAGTGTGGAACCTTGTGGTTCATCTGTCCAGTTACCTATTGTGATATATTTCTGGTCACAGGCAGTTTTGTCAAATAAAGTTTCTGTATGTTGTCATTGTGATCAGCAAAAAAAAACTCAACAATAGCTTTTTGTCTTTATCATACATTCTCATCTGCTGTTGGAGTGTAGAGGACTGAAACTAATATATATATATATATATATATACACCATAGGCATCTATTTATATGTAGGATAGATAGAGACGAAGCAGGACATGACTGCTGATTCACTGGATGAATTATTCAATGAACATGAACCCTGAGCGATCTTCAGCGGTTTAAACTGACAGTGGTCTGAACTGTAGATCAGTTCAAAATACCTACATGTTAAAATCCATGTTCATCCCCTTCAGTCTGAGGACATTTCTAAAATGTCAACATTTCCAAGCAGGGTCTGGCACGTTTCAGCGCTGCAGGAAGTGCCACTGGACAATGTGCAAGTGTGGCGGCAGAGCTCAATCAACAACCAATCGTTGAGCTCTAACAAAACCGGAAGTGAGTTAATAGTGACGCTGTAAGATTGGCAGTCTTTGTAAAACCTCAGTCTGAGAACAGTCTGTGACTAAAAACTTAAAATGTGAGCAGATGTGAGATGAGATCTTTCCCAAATCTTTTCAAAGTCTTCTTATGTATGGGTAGCATTAGGTAGTGACCGGAAGGTGGAGGAGGAGGCTGGTAGGGGCTGGAGGCTTCGGAAGAGTCCATGACAGCGTTAAGAAAGAGGCAAAAGTGAGGAGGCGGCCAGCAGACTGAGTAAGCAGTTGACGGTTAGGCCAATACATATTCCACAAGAAAAAAGAACAAAATGACAATTTTGTTCTTGCAGCCACCAGAAGACACCAGAAGACACCAGAAGTGTCTATGCACCGATTGCAGAGTTTGGAGTCTGCATTCGGTGTATTATATTGAAGACCGACTGGATTCTCTGTGCCGTATTGTGTGTAACCTCCTGCTCGACGGATTCTGATGCAGAATGGCCGAGTATTTCTAGCAGAGCTGTCGTGAGAGTTGCCTCTGAAACATGCAGCAGCACTGCCTGTGGGACCTCACGGACGGACGCGAGTGGCCGCAAACATCTGTTGAGCCCCTTCCCATGGGACACGGCGTTAGCATGACTAACATGTCGGCAGCGGGCGGACCTGTGAGGACTCCCCAGGAATTCAGCACTTCGGTTCTCATCAAGTATGAAATGTCCTGACAAGAACGAACTCTGTTCTTGTTCTCGCAGCTCTGGCAGCAGGAACAATTTAATCTGTTCTTGTGGAGCATGTATAGGCCTCTACGTTCAGCAAGATGAGAGACTTTTTTTGTGTCTGATGGAACATATCTCCACCTTGATTGGCCTGTCTCCAATCCATGTTCAATGTCCCTTGTGTGTATAAACTAGAGTTTGGGTATAAAGTTAAAAAAATAGATGTATTTTAATACATGAATGAATGAATTAAGAATTTATTGTTGTTTTATTTACACAATTGCTGCCTGATCTACACAATGAACAAATTTCCTTTGGTTGTGTGACACATGCAGCATACAGAAAGTTATACACACACAGATATTTTATCACTACGTACTAAACCTCTCGTGGTCTTTACTTCAGACAAGGAGACAATCTATCATGCTGCTCCCACATGCCAACCAACCCGCCCCCCCACCCCAAGAAGAAAAAAGATGAAATAACTACATCCACACACAGCTTCATCCATATCACAACCCAGCCCACTTTCATTGGTTGTTGTGCATTTAATACATCTATTCCCAGTATTAAAACCTGGGCCAACCTGAGGCCATCAAGCTGTCATATTACTAACAGGCCTCCGCACATTCTCTACACACAGAGAAAAGACATGAACAGGTTGTGAAGTTGACAGACTCGAGTATTTGATTCAGGTGTTTTGTCAGCGTATGTATAAGGTGCAGTAAAATACCATTAAAATCTTGTAAAAACATGTATCTTATGTTAGATGGATCATAGAAGGACTGTTATGACCCTTTTCCACTACACGATTCCAGCACTACTCGACTCGACTTTTTTTGTGTGTTTCTAGTGTGTTTCTATTGGCGATAGAAACCAGTACCTGCGGCTCTTTCTGTTTTTTTTCTCCAGCGAGGCTCCAAGTAAGCTGAGCCGATATTAAAATGTGACATCTTCACATTGTCAGCCTTTGATTGGTCACAAATAGAGATGGTCATGAATGAGTCAAAACTTCTTATAAATGAACAATGAGAGCTTAGTCACAGTTGCATTTGTGAGCCCCTCATTATATTTGGGTTGGTTGCTTCCAGCGATAATTTCCTTGAAATTGACTTCCCCTGGTGGAGTTCTAATAAAGAAAAAAATGTAACAACTAGCCAGTCTTTTGAACGGCTCTTTGAAAGGAATGTCTCCCCAAGAAAGAGCCATAAATGCCATCTCTAGTCACTAAAGCTCGAGGGAAGTCCCAAGCACTACTGTCAACACAAGAATCGGCATATACTGTAAACTCATTCACCAGCTATTTAACGAAAAAGTAAAAATAAAATGAAACACACCATCATTTGTCAACTAAGTCCAGACATGGGTGTTTATTGTCTGGTGAGAATGTTCAAGAGCTGGAAACATCAACCCGCAGAGAGACAGACCGGACAGCGTTTGCTCTCTGCAAATGTGTGCTGCTTTGTCTCGCTTCTCTTAGTCTGAGACATAAATCCACAAACGGAGCAACGAGTTCAACATCTCCTTGATGTCTGACAATGTTTGCGTTAGAAACACTGTCATGGCAAACAAACAGTTTCGCGCAGCTGTTGCTGTAACATCAGCATTCACATTGAGGAGGAACTGACTTGACTGACACAAGGACGTAACTGGAACCAAACCGAGTATTCGAGTCAAGCCGAGCAGACGTGAGATGAGAGTTGAGATGTGGTCACCCTACATAAATTTCTGCTAAGTTGGCTGCAGTCAGCAGATCCGTTCAGAGATTCTACAGTAATCACCCCAAAAAAGCTCCAGATTGTTTATAGAGGCATAGTAATGCCTCCTCAGTGTGAGCTGTCTCGCAGGAATCCAGCATCACAGATACAGAGGGCGTCCCTTGAAACCCACATCCACTGTGACGTACATAGTTTTTGTCGATAATACAAATACAGCCTGTGTTGATCCTCTGTCCAGAGGGTGAGGAGCTCTCAGGCATCGCTGTTTCCACAATTAGCAGTCAGCATGTTTCCTAATGGTTTCTAAGAATATCCTCTTCAGCCCCGTCTGATTTTTTTCAATCCTCTGATGGGCGTAGCCCCGCCAGCTTGAACATTTATTTAGCAGGAATGGAAGTGGGTGAAGATCTCATTATGCCTTTTTTACTACTTCTGCTGCAGGAGCAGAGGTGAAGCGAGTCAGACCCCCCCGCACACACACACAAACACACACACCTCATTACGCCTTTGAACCTTACATGCAGAAAGTGGAGGCATCAGAACGTTTGCCTACAATTACAACATGAAAACCACTTAGTGATGCCATGGACTAATATCCCTGCACATCCCTCATTATGATAACAGACCAGTTCATGCGATACTTTGACATCATTGCACAGACAAATTAAAGGTGTCTCAAGAGGTACAGGTTAAATTTAAATCTCCTGCCAGCTCTATTGTGTTCATTAGAAGTGTTTTCAAGTACTTCCATTTGAACTGTCTGAAGGACAAGATGCTCATGTAGGGGAGACCGAGGATGATTGTAACGAAAAGTTACAAATAGAGTCCCAGATGACCGCCACAGGCAGTGCATAAGCACAGGATAACCCCACCCACACTAGCGCATGTTCAATACTGTAGTACTGTAAGTACTCCACATACTGAATATCAACAACATCACTCTGGGAGGTTGCGTCATCTGGTGATCTGTTCCCACATTCTACTTGTGACCATGTGAGATTACCGCCATAGTTGCACTAATTTTTCGCTCTATTTCGTCCCTACTGACCACCAGAGGTGGTCCATAAGCAACGGATGACATATACTAGGACCCAGGGTGAAGGACCCCGCCCAGATGTCATCCATGAAACAGCCTTCAAAGCTGCCCAGGATGTGGAGACCCCCCCGCGTCAAATGGCATCTGACCCCTGCGGACAACGGCCGTGACCTTGTAAGCATAGGAGATGACATCTACGAGCCAATGCGACAGACACTGTTTTGAGACGGCGCAATTTCTGTTACAAACCCCATAGTACACAAACAATTGATCTCTCCATTGTACAGTTGCAGTGGCATTGATGTATGAAGCCAGGGCCGGTGCAGGGGGGGTGGAACCTAGCCAGATGAATAAGCCAGTTGAGGTGGGTGTGTCACATGTGTCAGAAGGCGGGCTGTATCTCCGGCTACCTGAGCCTGGGAAGGTGTGCACACCAGCCAGTCGTTGAGGTATGGCAACACCCAAAGCCCAAAGGGAGAACACTCAATTGATAGTGGCGGCCCCGAAAGGCAAACAACAGACATCGCTGATGACGAGCCAAAATGGGCACTTGAGAGTATGTGTCCTTCAGATCAATGAACATGCAACATTCCTCCTGCAAGATCCGGCACATTATGTCTGCTGTGGCCAGCATATGAAAAGGAAGAACCTTGAAGTACCTGTTTCGGCTGTGTCGATCCAGGATGGGGTGGAGTCTGCCATCCTTCTTGCTGACTAGGAAGTAAGAGTAGAATCCCCCAGGTTGAAGAAAGGGATCCAACTGTATGATGGTGCCTTTGTCCAAGAGGGTGGGCAGCTCACTTGTGGGTGGTGCCAACCATCTAGAAGTAGGTGGAAGAAGGTTTTTCCCACGCATCCGATACATGCTGATGTTATGTAGGCCTTGCAAACATAATCATCTGCGACATTGCACTTGGCAGAGAGGCATTTAGGGTTGGAATACCTTCGAAACAGCTAGGAGTCTACCGGCGATGTGTGTGGTTGTTTGTCTGCCTCTGCTGCCTCCTCTGTGTATTGTCCTCTTTTTATTGCTTTTATCTAATAAAGTGTCAACACTGCAGGTGTAAGAGCTCCTGAGCATTTCAAAACTCTCAGCTTGGGAAGGAGTGGAATGAATGGACAAACTTGAGCTGAGCTCTATCCATCAAAAATCAAGAAAATAACTATGCTGTGACATGAGGTTTTCAGCTTTAAATGAGAGTTGAACCTCAGTTTGCTGAAGTATTTTTTTTTGTCTTGGACACTTTGGAGACAGCTGATCAACTCAGGCCTACAACAGCAGCCAAACTTCCAGACAAAGGCTGCAGGTAACAGCAAAAATCAAACCTCAAAGACTTGACTTCCACCAGCTGCCGAGTGACCAAATCCTCAGTTTGAACTGCGGGTGAAGAATTGCCATATGGAAGACATAGTACATGGAGCAAAGAAATGCCAATGGAAGACGACATGAAAGAGATGAAAGCTACCGCAGCAGGAACAGGTAATTGGACTAATAGAGGAAGTGAAAACACTGAAAGCCATTCTATCAGAAAAAAAGGCTGAAAGCTAACTGTTCTGCAACAGAGAGTGGACGAACTGGAGCAATATACGAGGAGAGATGATTCAGTGGTGACAGGTCTGAAACTCGGCAGAGAACCTATGCTCAGGCTACTGCCAACTTTAGAAACAACGGAGGATGCCCCACAGGAAGAACACCTGACTTTGGAACAACACGTAGTGAGCTTTCTGCACAGTTAAAACACAAGAATTTAATGTGATATAATATCTGCCAGCCACACAGTACCAAGAAAAAATGAGAAGGCCAAACCACCCATCATCCTGAGATTCATAAGCAGAAAGCAGAGGAATGACGTGTTAATGCAAGGACAGAAACCACTTCACAAAATAAAAAAAGGGGACATTACACGAAAAGCAAGGTTGTTAAGGAAACAGAAATAAAATCACAGCAACTTGGACTCGAAATGGAAACGTCTGGATTACAGAAAAAGAAGAGTCTCAGGCTAAAAGCATAAGAGAGGCAAAAGAGCTAGAACAGTTCCAAAGAGGACAATGAAGTATGGTAGATATCAATGATGTCAAAGTATCAAACATGTTTCACTGATGTATATACTGTCTGTGTGAAAAGTACATTCTGAATGGATACATATATTCGAACATGGATACTTACCTAAGTCTAGTCTCAGATAAAATATATACGAACCAGATAAGGGTACAAATGAAACCAATGAACTTAATGCCTGTTAACAAACAATGTGAATTGTTACGTTCGGGTCCAGGGAACTCTAAGTGCAGACCAGTGACTCACACAAACACCGATGGTCAAAAGCAATGAGGTTTGAATGATAACAAAAAGGACATGGACTACAACCGGTCGGTTCACAAAGACAAAACAAAGGAGTGCGGGAGCTAACTCTACCGAAACACTACTACATGAACTAAGGGAGGACACAGAGCAAAGGGCCGGTCAAACGACAAAACTAACAAACAAAGTTGGCTACGAAAACGAAAAGGCCTCAGGCTAAACAAACGAAAAGCGCTAGCTGACGTAGGCGAACGCCAGAGCTAGAGCACACGGGACACAGAAGACTTGCGGATTGGCTACTGGGTTCAGCAGGAGACAGGAACACATGGAGTGGGGCTCGGGATGCCGGGGCTCGGGATGCCGGGGTCCGGGACGAAGGTTCGGGCAGGCAGGATGCGAGACGGGCGAGAAGGTACTACGGTCCTGAGTCGAGCTGTGGACTGAACGCTTCTTAAGTAGCAACACACCTCGCTGCCGCTGATTACGATGCCGCACACATGCGAGAGAGAGAGAGAGAGGGAGAGAAGAGGGACGGAGGAGGAAGGCTGCCACTGGGTGGGGTCAGAGGCAGGGGACGTGACATGACACTGAGGAGCAATTAGACAAGACTTATTTTGAATGGAGCACTGTCTATCCTCCAGTTCAATTCAAAAATGAAAGATTGCTTAAAGCAACAGTTCAGAAACAGTTTTGATGTAATTTCAGTGACAGAATCATGGTTAAAGGGTGGAGATATTGGTCAACTTCAAATGAAAGGATATGAGTCACATTGCATCAATAGAAAGAATAAAAAGGGTGGAGGGGTAGCTTCGTATATCATTTCATGTAATGTTGAGGGAAGTGTTGTTGATGATATTATGGAAATCATCACTGAAAATGTTACAAATGCTCTAATCAGTTGTATTTATAGATCCCCTGGTTCCTGTGTCTAACATTGATCTTGCAAATGCAGGTGAACATAACACATCAAACGGAATTTATAAACTCAATGTACAGCTTGAGTTTGTTTCCAATGATTTCTAAACCAACAAGAATCACATCACAAAGCGCAACTGTTATTGCTATTTATTTATGCTATTGATATTTGCACAAACGTTACAGATGGAGACGTAGTTAGTGGAATCATGATAAATGAGATCATTGTGATCACTTTAGTGATCATTTACCTGTATTTACAGTCTATAAGAAAATATCAAAGTAATACACCGGAAACCGCCTCAGAAAAACTAACAAAAAACCCCGGATGCATTGAGAGAAGACTTAAAGGTACAGTGTTGGGATGAAGTGTTGTAAATGTTGTAAATCATGTGAATACAGCCTATGACTCTTTCATGATGTCACTGACAGACTTGTATGATAAAAACTGTATACTCAAGAAAAGTGTGACTCACAAACCATGGATGATTAAAGGACTACAAAATGCCTGCAAGAAGAAACATTATTTATACAGTGCCCGTGGGCACCCTGTAGCCCAAAAATAGCACTGTGATCATTTGAAAATGAAACTATTACAAAAATTGAGTGAAATAACATGTTGCATGGTGAAACGTTAGTATTTCTACATTACTCATCACTGTTGATGATGCTTCATGATTCTAATTAAAGTTAAACCTTGCCAATTTTGTTATTTTCAGAAGTGCGTGTCAAACTGTTAGCTCTTTGGATAACTCTGTACCAGCTTGCACTTTCAAACAGGTTGGTGACCCCTGCTCTAGACAAAAGGAAGTGTACTTTTTGAATAGCACTATGGTTGTTCCATATCTGACCTACTTGTATGTACTCAGTCAATTTTCATATTACCAAAAAGAGTCATAACAATCATTAGTAGAAAACAAAAAAGGGAGCATTCATTCATATATCCTTTGCCGCTTGTTCCGGTTACGGGTCACGGGTGTGCTGGAGTCGATCCCAGCTGTCAACAGGTCGACCCAATATATTATTCATTCATTTAAAATGATCAAAATTATATTTAAAGGTCATACAAAATGTTACAGGTCAACATGCAGTAGCAGCAAAAATCGTCTCACATCTATTTTAGGCAGGTGTGTCGGAGAGTGACAGTTAAGTCCAAATTAATTGGAAAAAGTTTCCACACACATGGCCAACTTGCAGAAAGATTTTATGCCAATGCAGAGTAATTCACACACAGAAAGTCCCTGCCTGTGTACCACATTTCCAACACAGATTATCAGGTAATAAACCCATCCTATGGAGTCTAGAGGGGGTGAAGTAGAACCTGTGTATTAGCTTATATAGAGTAAACTTCCCTCTAGCCTCCCTGATGTATTTTCCTGAGTTTACAATTATGCTCTTCCACTCCACCTCACTCAGTTCACATTCCAAATCTCTCGCAAAAAGATTTATTAAAACGTTTCGGTACTAGACTTTTCTCAAGTAAATGTACGTGTCAATGGAATAAGCCGTCTTAAATAGGAGTGGCTATATGACTCCAACCAGTCACTTTCCACACATCTGGTACAAAATGTGTAAATATTAAATATCAAAATACAATCAACAGGAACAGCATCAATATGCAGCGATAACGTACAATAAATAAGTATAATAAGTTCTAAGCTATCGTGACTGGATGCATTAGGTCCTAATGACAATTTTTGTATTTATAACAGAGGCAAATGGAGGTTATCTTAAAGGAATTTAATTTAGACCCTGTATAGGGGGCAGGAATTTATATGATTTTTTTCTTCATCCTGGCTCCTTTTCGACATGACTGTGGGGAATGATTGACATGTTTTGAACACATCATGTACAGAACTCTGTACATGATGTGTTAAAAACAAACTCTGGCACAGTTCATCACATTATTGAACAGTTTTGACAGCAATTTACGTCGAACTTCAGTGACACAAAAGTGAGCTTTTTAGATAGAGATGGGTTATAAAAAATAACGGTTCTATCAGTACAACTCTTTATCGTAAGGATACTGACAAAAATATGCTTCCACTGGCTTACAAGCTTTCACCCCACTTATTTGTAAAAAGGTCTCCCAATCAACCAGTTGTTTCCCCTGAGGAGGATCTGCAATTCCATGGAGGACTTTAAGGAAAAATCAGTGGAGACGAAAAAAAGATTTGCACAGCATGCATACCCACATTTGTGGATTAATGATCATATGAGCTGGCCCTAAAAAAGACATGCTCATGTGACCATGATAATCTGTTGAAACGGAGAGAAGCGTTCTAGATTTACACCCTTCAAACACCGGCACTTAAGGGTTCTCAACTGTGGATGTATCCGAGCAATAAAAAGGCAGGTCTTTGGTCATAGAACTTTCTTTTAATAACTTCACTCTCATCGCATCTCTCATCTGCCCTCACACCGCTCACACACGCATGCGCATCACGATCCATACGTTGACCAATCAAAACTATGGCAGAACCTGAACCATCACATGACATCTCCCCTCCCTTGAGTTGTGAACCTTTGGCTATGTGAATCAAAGTGGTAAGGAGTATATTCAACATAACTGGAATCAAACATTAAACATCACTCAATGGTCTAGAGATGAACTGCTTTGTTTGCGTAGTTGTCTCAGCACACAAAGTCCTTAAACCTTTCGGGAGGTCGAATGATTCTTCCACTTGAAGTCACCCGAGCATTGTTGTCGTTCCTTTCTTCTGGCTCTGCTACGACAATCTCCCTGCTTGGTGATTCGGGATGAGAGCACGGGGTTGTTGGTGAGGAACGTTGCCTCTCTTGTGTGCTCTCTGTATCTTCTGGAACAGGGGATGGAGCTGGGCGAAGATGTCGCTTGTTCCTTCGCAGTACTCCACGGTCTGTCTGAATCAAGTAAGATCTTTGCATTGAATGATTGTCCAAGACTGTTCCTGTGTTTCTCCATTCCGATTCATCGTCGAGCTTCACCACCACGCTCTCTCCCTGTCTGAGAGGTGGGAGCGTTCTGACCCCATGGCGTCTGTTGTAGCAACGACGATAGCTCTCTTTCGCTTTAGCGTCAGCCTGTCGGACCTTTGCGAAGTCCGGCCACTTTGGAAGCAGGACCTTATCAACTGTAGGAACAGTAGTCTTGATTTGACGTCCCAACATGAGTTGTGCAGGGCTGGCGCCCGTCGCTTGAATGGGTGTCGCTCTGTAGCTCATGAGAGCCAAGAATGGATCCGCTTGACGTAAAATTCTTTTCGCAGTTTGCACAGCCCTCTCAGCTTCCCCATTGGACTGAGGATAGTAGGGACTTGAGGTAATGTGCTTGAAGTCATAGTCCACAGAAAACTTCTGAAATTCCTCACTCGTGA
>CAAKHB010007663.1:0-15173 GCA_901007665.1 Aeoliscus strigatus
GGGTCCAATCCATTTCCTCGTGATAAATGCTGAACATACATAATGCTTGAAGAAAGTCTTTTAGCTTTACAGAGAAACAGGCGAAGGTGAACTAGTGGTGTGACACTGGACTGCTGGCTCCAATCTGATACGTGTCCCAGTGGCCACAGATGGACATGGCACTGACATGGACAAATCTGTTGGAGAAGGGTTCTTCCTCACAGTCATGCCCATCTGCTAATGTATGTTGGCATCTCTATAAGATAGAAGACCCCCAAGCTCAGGAGGAGGCTCCAACATCTGACCCATTTGAGAATTCCATGCCTGATATGAAAGCAGCAACAACTACAAGCTGACATGTGCGAGGCTGAGGACTGATGAGGACATATTTGGTTAAATGTGGGCGAGGAGGAGGAGCACGGCGACTGCGGCAGCTCAAGGGTTCAAGGGTTAAAGGTCATTTTGTGGCGTGAGCTGACGCTGCATGTTGGCCAGTTGTTCAATCAGGAGCTTGAAGGTGATTCTCCTGTCAGGCATGTGCTCCCAGCACTTACGCATCAGCGTGTAGACCTGTCATAGGTAGGAAGAAAAAACTATGAAACACTGTGGGAGCACAATTCAAGACACTGGACGTCATTTATGGGCCTTTTCCTCCACACGGTTCCAGCACGGCTCGTACTTTTTGTTTTCATACCACCTCAGGGGAGGTCCAGCTGAGCTGGTACTAAACGTGACGTCTGATCGGTCCCTACGGACAGAGGGACGTCCTCCGATCGGTCCCTACGGACAGAGGGACGTCCTCCGACCGGTCCCTACGGACAGAGGGACGTCCTCCGACCGGTCCCTACGGACAGAGGGACGTCCTCCGACCGGTCCCTACGGACAGAGGGACGTCCTACGGACAGAGGGACGTCCTCCGACCGGTCCCTACGGACAGAGGGACGTCCTCCGACCGGTCCCTACGGACAGAGGGACGTCCTCCGACCGGTCCCTACGGACAGAGGGACGTCCTCCGACCGGTCCCTACTGACAGAGGGACGTCCTCCGACCGGTCCCTACGGACAGAGGGACGTCCTCCGACCGGTCCCTACGGACAGAGGGACGTCCTCCGACCGGTCCCTACTGACAGAGGGACGTCCTCCGACCGGTCCCTACGGACAGAGGGACGTCCTCCGACCGGTCCCTACGGACAGAGGGACGTCCTCCGACCGGTCCCTACGGACAGAGGGACGTCCTCCGATCGGTCCCTACGTGGTCCTTGAACATGTCTGCTGTGTTAAACACACACTGGTTGGTTGATGAAGCACAGACGTTTCTGTGATTTTTCCGCTGGTTCATGTCCAAATCTTTGTTATAAGAGTCAGACGGAGCCAGACAGAGCGTGGACCAGAGTTCTGTGTGGGCGATGGTGTCCTGCTGTCTCTTTTCTCTCGCTTGTTTAAAAAAAAAAAAAAAAAAACACACACCATTGCAACGTCACCATCTCCTCCATGTTCTACGTTGTTTATGTGTTTGTGTCACAATAAAAAAATGCCGTCGTGGCCGTTTCACGCAGAGCGCTGAGACGTCAGAACTGACATCGACGATGAACTGGATTCTAACAGAAAAGAACCTGAATGGAACCAAACCGAGTAGAGACGAGCTGGAACTGTGGAGTGGACAAGCGCCATTAGAGCTCAGGTAACTCGAAACACTGCTTTCATAAAAAGCCCCATCTGATGGACAATAATCATTTAAAGGTCGTCACCTGTCTATGAAGCGGTTTCTAAACATTCTGAGATGTGTCACGTCTCAGTGAAGCTGAAGTGACCAATGGACCAGCTCAGGTTTGTTGATCTGGTGTTTAATTTCCCTCTTCTTATGTAACTAAACATTTCCTCTGGGTTCTCCTACCAACATGGATCACAGACAGTAAAGAGAAGAGTTGCTCACAGGCTCAGGACAGCCTGCAGGCCGCGGTAACCTCCGCCCCTCCGACAGCACCTTCACCAAACGAATGATGGTCACCTGACCATGAGTTGGACCAATCATGCTGACGAACATCTGCGTACATGAGGACCGAACAGAACAGTAATGACTGTGAGAGTTGAATGAGAGAGAACAGGAAGTGTGACGATAGATGAAGAGGTGTGTGTGTGTGTGTTACTGACAGTCACGGGGCTCTTGGCAGCCTCACAGTACGTGAAGACTTCGTACATGGTCACGCCAAATGACCAAACGTCTGACGCAACGTAAAACTTGCACTGAGTCAGGCACTCTGGAGCGTACCTGAAACACACCGACACACCAGGCCGTGAGCAGTGAAGGGACTGAACTGACTACAGATGTCTTTACATTCAACTACAGTTATAAAATGTCTCTCACCTTAGCTTTTCTATATTATTATTCAAACAGACCAAATGGTTGCAGAGATACTCTTTTTTTATTATGGGTATGACATTTAAAGCAGAGGCCTGAAAAACAGCTTTGGACTTAAAGGGCCAGTCCGTGTGTGTTTACTTCCTTTCCATATGGTATCCCTCTCTTTACTCACCAGAACACCGGGCTCTCATTTTCGTCCTTCAGAGTGTAGTAGCCTTCGTTGTCCTTGATGCTCTTGGTCAGACCAAAGTCTCCGATCTTCACTGTGCTCTCATTCTCCACCAGCACGTTTCTGGCCGCCAGGTCCCGGTGGATGTAATTCTGAGATCCCAAATAGTCCATTCCCTGGATGCAGATGAACATTGTGGCAATGTTTAGCAGCTATTTAGTATGCAGGTTGCCACCAGTTTGAGATGAGTCATAGTAAACATTTTACAACTCAGGGGCCTCCGGCAATTCACCTGACATATCTGTTCAGAGTAGCTGAGCAGGGTGCTGAGGTTGGTCTTGTTTTTGTTCTTGAGCAGGTAATCCTTCAGACTGCCCAGTGGAAGATACTCCATGATCAGCTTGATGGCCTGACCACCTGAGAAGGTCCACAGGAACATGCATGAAGAGTGTGTGCATGTGCTGTTACCTTGGTGTATTCTACTTCATTCTGGGGATGTTTAAAAAAGCATGAACGGATTCTCAAGAAATGTAAAGAAAAAAAAAACCATAACAGGCCCAAACTGAAGCTTCAAACAGGTGTGTTACCTTCCTCTTGGCAGATGCCCTTGTATTTGACAATGTTTTCATGGTAGAGTGCCTTCAGGACGTTGATCTCACTAGAGAGGTTGCTGCCCTGTCCCTCTCGACTTTCTGGCTTCAGTGACTTCACTGCCACCAGCTCGCCTGTTCGATCTCCTCGAGGATCATAGCGACACAGCTCCACTTTCCCAAAGTGGCCCTTCATGAGGATCGGGAGGGAAAATGTGAATTATCACACACAGGAATGTGAGTACGTTCAGCTGGAGGTTCACAGGAGCTACGGGTCAAAAGGCACAAACGCTTCACCTCTCCCAGGTCTCTGATGAACCTGAGGAATCTCTTTTCAAACACAGTTGGGTCCACCTCTGGTGTCGGCTGGGGTTTGATGGATGGGTCTGGAAGGGAAAAAGAAACAATGCCAGGTAAAACAACGCTTTCCTACAAGATTTCAACAGATGTTGATGTGAACTGCTTTTATTGCTCTTAAAATGGACCGTGTGTCTATGTCAACTGCTGCATATTTACAAGCCTCTTTGACACTGACAGTGATGTTCTTTGTAAGTCAGGTTGAGAAGACATAACGACCGTACTTCCTGATGTCACTGCACTACCTGGTTCTGGCCAGAAGGTGGAATAGCAGAGTCTATTCTACTGCCGTGGGGCCAAACGGGGGGGAAGCGCTGTGATTATGAACCAAGTGAACTTCCTTCTTCACATCTGATGTGAATAAACAACTCTCTCTTTTTCCTCTGTTTACCAGGCTGCTGCGAAGGGAAACTTGAAACATGCAAGACCTTGATTGTTTATCAACTGCAAACAATTTTACCATTTCACACTTGGGGAACGTTTGCGGTGGCACAATATTCCAAATATGACCATTATAAGCTGATTTAGGAGCTTAAATGCAATAAAACCATAAATGCAATAAAAGACTGATAACACTAATCTATTTGTTTCGTCTTTAAATGCACCCACTCCTCTTTGTAAATACTCTTCTTAGAACATGTAATGCGTACTTTTTTCTTCCAGCATGTCTATATCTCTGACGATGGCCCTGAAGAAAGGTCTCTTCTTGGGGTCGTAGTTCATGCACTGGGTCATCAGCTCAGCCAGCTCTCTGCAGTCAGGGGTGGCCAGCTGAAATTCCGTTTCATAAAACCTCTCCTTCTGCTCGACACAAAAACACAAGACACCGACATGAGAAGGTGTATGGAAAGGAATGAAGGACATGATGTCCTCATAAAGTTTCCTCTGCCCTGTTGAATGCATTAGGTGATTAATTTATTTTTTTATTTTTTACTTTTTTCAAGAACTTAGATTGACATTGACCTTTTACCTCAAAGCTGTCCTGATCTGTTGGGCAAGTGACAAGCATCATGTTTCCTACCTCTGTGAGCTTCTTCTCCTTGAGTGGGACCTCTCCATTGTAACAGATCTCCCACAGAGTGGTACCAAAGCCCCACTTGTCAGCAGCCACACTCAAGGAAGAGACGCTCTTCACACACTCAGGTGCAATCCAAGGGATACGGTGAACACACTCTGCAGAGAAACAGATTCAGCATTAGCCTTCACATGGAAATGAAGTGTGACAGATGGACAAGGGAAGGAATAAACCAGTGTATAATAATAAACAAGTGTGCAGTATCAAGACAGATATGGGAGACAGAGCATGAACGAGATAAGACAGGATGAGAACAACTAGTGTGAGAAAAAAATTAGAGATTGCAGAGAAGAAGACAAGCATACAGAGGGATTCCGAGCACTATCACCTATCATCAAATCAATGTGCAACAACAATGGCCAAGAGTTCAGGTAACAAGGAACCGGCTGCGTGGCACTTGTCCTTTGCTCAGGGACCTTTCCAGTTTGTGCCTCATTTTGCTGATCCATCTGTACATGGCAGAGTGTCCTATTATATGGCTTCAACAGACAGGAACACAAAGCTGCTATGTAAGGAAACAGTGCAATCTGAGGAATGCCCATGGTGGGATCTCCTATGGTTGTCTGGAACTGACAACCTTAACTGACAAAATATCTTTCCCAAACCAAAATGTAAGTGCATACAGGTAGTGTGCTAGTTCTTCAGATTGTTGCTGCTGTGAACAGATATGATTGTTTTTGTATTTCTTTTCATTTACATTTGATCAGGTGAAAAGAATAAAACAAAATTAAATAATCACATTTCCCATTCTTCTGAAATTTTCCATGGTAGCAGTTTTGTAGCTAGGTTTGTTCATTTAACTGTGAGAGGGTGTGGGTGTGGGTGTTTACTAGTGCAGCTATCTTTGTGAGGACCAGTTTTAGCAGCTCATCTGGACTAGTCCTCCCTTTGAGACACATCTTAAAAAGGGGCAGTTGAATATTAAACCTCACAATGATAAGTGCACAAATGTGTGTGTGCTGTGCACACACCCTCCCTGGTGAGTACTGTGATTGGTATTCCTGGGTCACTGAGCTTGATGAACGGCCCTCCTTCATCAGGGTCCACTCCTTCTCGGGCCAGCAAGACGTTCTTAGCGCACACAAAGCCATGGACTAACTTTTTGTCCTCCTACAAACACACACATCACAAACACAAATACACAAATGACACAATAAATCCTCCAGACTCATAAATTATTATTTTAACTGAGTACACAAGAGAGTGTGTGTGTGTGTGTGTGTGTGTGTGTTCTCTCACAAGGTAGCTGAGAGCTGAGGCCAGCTGTTTGGCCACCTGAAACTTCCACGGTGTACTGAGTGGGGTCTGCTGTCTCCTCATAAACAGGTCCAATGGTCCTAGTTGGACAAACTCTTCCACCATGATATCTGATCAATAAAAACACAAAGGGGGTGAGAAGCCGCCACCCCAACCTTAAAACACTCAGTAGATTTCCATAGACTTTCTAAAAACGTACTCTCCTGTTGACGGACACACACTCCATAGAGCAGCACTATGTGTTTGTGGGACACTTGTCGCATCATACTGGCTGTTTCGAAGAAGGCCTGTCAACGGAATAAGAAATAAGGACTGAATTAAAGGTTTGAATCGTCTCACCACATGTAAATATGAGATGTACGATATTTACATGTTGATCATGGTCAGAGAAGCGGATGTGGACAAATGTGCAGCGTGTCTCACCATAGAAATGTCTCTGTGTCCAGAGCCCAGTACTTTCAAGACAACCTTGACCTCCTGGAAGGAGGCGTACCCAACATCCTCTTCCTCCTCACTTTTTACCCTCAGCGTGCCAGAGTAGATGTTGGTTCTTGTGCCCAGACCAAGATGCTCCTCCTGGTTCCCAGCAGGGAGAACACAAAGAGCACAATTCAAACCACAACTGACACAAGAGACAAGTTTCTGCAGTGAAACATTGTGTCTCCCTGTCTGCTTCCACATTGTTTTAAAAGCCATAATGTGTCCATATACTGCAGTCATAGAAATACATTATCTTAATTTAATGGAAGAAAGAGGTGGAGTTAAGAAGACTGGACCTGTTCAATCTCCTCCTTAAGAATGCGATGGAAGCTGAGGTGACTGTCTCCAGTTCTCTGGGGGACGGGTGCTCTGTCTTTAGTGACCACCAGCAGGTTCGAAGTCTCTGCAACACAGATTAAATTTAAAAAAAAAAGAAGGGGCAAGCTGGTGATTGTGCAAATTTGATTATTAGAAATTGCAATGTTTAAAAGTGTGACAAAGTTTTAGAATTTAGATGATAGTTTAAATTGATATGGCAAGTCATTAATGCATTCAAAATGAGTTTTGCTGATGATAAAAGCAAAACACATTAAAAATGGAAAGGTCCTCAGAGATATAAACAATATTTAGCTACGTAGCTGCTATGTACATATATGACATATGAAACACAAACGCAACACGGCGGTGGTAACAGCTGATTCAGTTTATTTTTTCTAACAACAGAGCTGTGAGTGGGAGGTCACATAAAAAGGTAGATATGTGCTTGTTACTGTTCTGTACGTGCATCTGTGTCTGTGGGTGTCTGATGTGACAAAAGCAGCACATTGTGGTTTAAGGGGAAAAAAGGCACCCCATCAACTTCGGTCTCCAGTCACAGTCAACAAGTATTAAGATGTCTCTTCTGTAGCATGCAATGTGTCTGCATGCAAACACAGGACTTGTTACACTGCACTCATTTGTTTAACACCCTCAACCGAAACCACACCAAAATGTTACGAAATGTTTACTACATGACTTTAAGAACATGCAGGGTCTCATTTCAAGTCTGCCTATCTATTCACAACTAAACATGCCCTTCACCAATCCTCTGCCTTAAACCTACATCATATCAATCATCATTTTCGAAACATTTAAAAATCATTGCAGAGGCTAAGCACCCAAAACATGGGTGGTGTCTGACCATACATGTACTCGCTACACTGGTAACATTCAGAAGATGTATCAGCATTCATAATTTTGTAAAAAAAGGCAGATAGATACTTTATTCTGATGTCACAAGAGAAATTCACATCAGCTTCCAAACAGCTGGGAAAACAGCTTCCAAAGTTTTGACTTATACACCCAACCATGTTGTGCTATTAATCAGCACCACACACCCAGAGTCAAGTAAACACAGGAGATAGTTTGGTGCCGGAAACCTACAAATACAACTCTCTTCCTCCCTGACACCATTTTGTTTGTGTGCGTGTGTGCGTGTGTGCGTGTGTGCGTGTGTGCGTGTGTGCGTGTGTGCGTGTCACGCACACAGGTTGTTTGTATCAGCATTCACACTCAGTCAGTGAGACAACCACACAAAAAGAAACTACATCTTGTATGGAGGGAAACACTGCTCTTATGGCCTTTATGAGTTGAAACTTTTGCCTCTCACCCCACCCATCATCACAGTCAGCTGTAGTCTGATTCAGTTCCACATTGAGCCGAGATGCAGCGACACACAACACAAAAGCGGTCAACCCCCAAAGACCTTTTTAGCCTTTCAGGATTTGTATTGGTTTTGTCCAACCAAACTATGGCTTCATATTATGAACACAACCAAGGCCATGACTTTAGAACCTGAAAACGACACTATAAATATTTGTATATTTGTTGTATAATATTACAACTCTGTGTCAGCATGTAACAAACCCAAAGCATGCTCCCCTGGCTCAGTGAATGTCATGGTCCAAACTGAGCAGCCAACCATGTCTATTGCTTCCAGTGTCTTACCTCTAGGTTGTGGAGGGCAACACCGGAGCAGCCGGAACTCCAGACTGTCTGTGTGAAGGTTCTGGCTTTCAAGGTGCTCCAGCAGCTCTCTGAGAGTGGGCCGCACTGTGTCGGTGCCAGACAGGCGGAACCCATCAGAGGCCATTTCAATCTGGAAGTTCTTATACTGTCGCACAGGACGGGATTCCCTTAGGTCTATCTGCATGGAGAAACAGAGTAAGGGAGGTCACAAAATGTAAGACAAAGCTTAAATGCCAGAGTAGGAAAGGATCTGATCTTTTTGGCTGATAGGCCACAGTACCTCACTGCAGACCATGGTGATGATGATGTATTGATAGTCAGTGCAGCTCCAACGCAAGATGTAAGTGCCTTCCTCATTCCCCTCCAGACGCAGCTTGTGAACAGCATACTCCGTACTGTGGTATTAAACAATCAGTTTTCATGCACGCGTGTGTTTTCTTGTAAAGACTGTTATCAAACCGGTTTGTCCCTTTGAGATTAAGCATTGTCTGTCCTAGACACTGTCCTAAGACACTGTATAAACACGAAAAGGTGAATTTGAATGCAACAATAAATGTGATGACATATGGTGCAGCCACTGAACATAGCAGGTTTATCTTGAGTTAAAAATCTTAGGATGAACTAGAAGCTATTCTGCAAAGAGAGAGGAAGATCATGCACAGCAAGCACTTTAAGGTTGAGCGTGTTTAACAAACCCTAATGCACACACAGGAAAAACATGAATTAAACTGTGGGTACAAACCTGATGGGACCGTGACAGCCGTTGTTGATGTTGTGCACCACTGAAGCAGGAGCCACCTCTTTGCAGAGGTAGTGGTGTGCATCCACTGTCAGCCTGAAATACCCATCAACGAGGGCTGCAAAGGACAGAGCCTCAGCCCGAGATTGCATCTGCAACTCCTGACAAGAGAACAAGAGTGAGGGAGGTCAAGTATCACCATGAGTTGTGGTTATGAGGGGGGAAAAAACAGACTAACAGTGTTGTAATGATGCAACCCCCATAAAACCAAGTGCCCACTGGTTTGTTTGTGCCTCACCATTCTCTTATTGTCCTGTCTATAGATCGTGACAGTTGCTTCTCTGATGACGGTGTGTGTGATTTCATGGAAGTCACAGAACACCACCCAGCCTTCATCGACCTCCTTTTGCTTCAGTTTTCCATCCAGTTTCCTCTTCTTCGACTTGCCCTTTTCTTTTGAGATCACAGCAATCTATTTACACGTAAGACAAAAATACAATGAAGACGTTTGTGAGACAACAAACAAGTCAGGACAGTCTTCTGAAAACACCAGTAAGAACTATCTTGGGCTGTTAGAGGGTGTTCTCCTTTTTAGTATTGATCAGCATTGACAGCTGAGTTACATGTCTTTAATACTTGTTTTAAATAGCATAGAAGCTTAAGCGCTATGCAGGAAATTGGTGGATGTCATTTTACAAAAGAGACAATACAGTTTCCTCAAGGCACTTCTCCCCGAAACACAAGAGAACTTACTGTAGAGGACTTCTTCCTGCAGGAAATACCGGTGGTACCAGTGACTTGAACCTGCATATCATGGCTCGTGACCATTTTCTGATTCTGACTCTGTCCTTGGCTGTTGTTGTAGTAGGCTAGAAACGGGCAAAAACATTACACCATAACACTTACACACACCACAGTGTTAGAGGAGAAGGCAGACTGCAAAACAGATTAATGCAATAGTCACTTGGTTTTCTGTCTCATCAATATTGTCTCATCTGAACTTAAAATCTTCTGCATCTTTCTGAAAATGCTGCAATCATCTGGTGAAAATACACATTCAACAGGAAGCAGATGTTATTAAGAGGAAGCTATTACGGCCTGTGAACACCTCGTCGCTTTCATTTTTGGTTTCAACCAAATGTACACAAACTCTGACACAGGTTTAGATGCAGGCTGATTAAGGCTGTAAGGTTCAAAACATGCTTTATGGCTGTGGGCTAGTATGTAAACCTGTAAACCCAGTTCTTAGAGCATTTCACAGTGGGTACACCTACTTGTGGGACATAAAACAAATGCAATGAAAAAAAGATGCCACCAGTCTAACCACAGTCACATGAAGACTACACCCCCCCCTTCCTATTGAAAGGATTGTGAAAACATGCCTTTTTTTGGGTTATAGTTTTGCAACAGAATGGCAGAAGTATGTTTTACACAAAGACAACTGCCAATTTGGTAATATTACCAATCAAGTCTCCTCTTTCCAATAAGGCTACATTCAGACACAATAAAATGATCATTGTGATCATGAGCTTAAAATCCAGCATGCTGATGTTGCTACAATCCACCTGAATTCCTACCATAGTAACCTCCATTGCTGACGTCTCCTTCTTGTGTTACCCTGAGCGAAATGGGCTCCAGGAGCTCGCTGCCAAGGCCACAGGTGAGGCCCTCCAGAGTGGCCAGGTACTTAATCTTCAGGTCATATAATGTGATGTTGCTGTCCTTGACTGTTCGGCTGTTGAAGTCATTGAGGAATTTCTTGAAGACATTGTTGATGCGGATGCGGGTCAGGAAGTTGCGCTGTTTAATGTTACGGTTCAGTGTCTCAGGGATGAAACGTTTGTAGCTGATGATGAGAAAAGTGGGGGGAAAAAAGGAACGTAAGAACAATTTCTCTAAGCATTCGACATGTGTAAATAATAATAAGTAAAGATGGAAGAAAACACCCAAACTGATGTTTGCGTTGACAACGAGTACATTAGTCATTAGTCATTAAATGCTTTCTTGCTGTCTGGAAGTCTACAGAAGAGACGCTGTTGAAACATCACAGATTCTCTCAGTTGTTTAAATGGCTGTACTGTGTAGTTGATTACCTAACTTCTTGAGAAGCAGTGGACAGGGGCATGTTCATATCCATTGCAAAGTGGGTGATGGCGAGCACAGCCATGCCCAAACACTCGTTCTCTATCTCGTGTTGCTCAGCCTCAGACTGGGAGAACCTCAGTGGAACCATACCCGTCTGAAAGTCATGCTGGCCCTGCAAAAAAAAAAACACATCGACATGCTGTACAAAAGCTAACAAAATGAAAAACACTGATATTATTAGTCGACACAACATATTTCAGTATTTATATTTTAATTAGCAGAAAGACTTCATTGAAAATAGGTCTTGTACATTCATCTGTTCAGATGTGAACCCTTATTTCACAGCTTTCAGAATACTATCAATACTCAAATCATTTGATACACATCAGTTAAATCCATAACAGCAGCAGCAGTGCAAGCGAATTTCTTACAATAGTCTGCTAACAGCATAAACAAAGTCTGTGGTTGCTATTTTTGAGTGACAACCACCTGATGTGAGAACACACCTGAAAAAACAGGTAATCAAGGGATGCAGCATCCAGTAGGGGGGCTCCTTCTGGTGTTTTCTGCGGGCTAAGGCTTCCTCTGAGTTTACTGATGCAGTGTCTCCAAACTGGGGACTCTCCTTCAGTGGTGCCATGCCAGTTTCTGAAATAGAACCTGAGCAACAAGAAACAAATTCAACAGGTTTTCCCACGTATGCTTCCACACACAACACAAGTAACAAACTGATTGGAATGGGGTGGGTGTAAGCAACGAGTAGGCCCACTGCTGGTTAACGCATCACCATTGAAACTCCCGGAGTTCTTGAATCAGAGATGAGTGTGGGAGGGAACGTAAACTGTCTTCCCTGACATGAACTGACTTGTCAACCCACACTCTTTTATTCCCCATTCCCATTTGAAAATCAACAACAAAAACAGTACTTGACTGTTTCACGACATTGACTTTCCCCCAGTGAAAGGGTCTTAGAATTAACAGCACTAGAACCTTTACAACAATATAACAATATAACAATAGAACTTGTGCAATATATTTTATTGTATTTATGACACTCTGGTATAATAATATACTGATACAATAGTGCTTCTATACTGTTTATAATATTACTTCTATACTGTTGTCTATACTGTTTATACTTGTATTTTATACTGTTTGTCTATGCCGGGAACTGCAATCACAATTTCGTCGTGCCTAGCACAATGATAACTAAAAACAATATCAAACCAAAAGTGAAAGATGCTGTAGGAGCCATCTAAGATGTGTCAATAACTAAAATCTCAAGTTATGCACTGTATGAATACTGGGTGTCACTGAGTAAGTGTCCAGGGTCCACGCATTAAGGTAGGACAGTCAAGTTGTCAGATGTCAGACCTCCAGAAAGGGAAAGGTTTTGGCCACTGTTGCACAACAACAAAATAATTTGTCATGCTGTAGCTTGTATGTTTGGATTGTTGAAGTTGAACGTTGAACTTTGCCAGTCCACAGGTTCTCTACAAAATGTATAACACACCTCAAACAGTAGTGTGAATGCACTCTTCAATTAAACAGCTGTAATTCAGAACAGTTGAAACTCCCACATCCTCAGATCATCCCCAAGTGGTTCAATCCAAAATTGTAGGAGTTATGTCATGGACATATATGACAGCTCCAGCTGTCAGGCAAATCTCACCTCATGCGATAATGCAACTTGATACTGATCTCATCTGTGATTTTGAACTCATAGTTGGGGGGGTACCACACTCCTGTTGTCTCGTTGTACAGGGCAAAGAGGTTATGGCACAAAGGAGAGATTGCTGAGAGAGGAAGAAAAAAACAGGGAACACATTAATGTTGTGGCTTTTTCTCTCCAATCAGAGGCTTTACAGGGAACAGCAAATAATCTCCAACATACCAACACTATAACAACACTGTGGATGGCATGTAAGCCTGTACCCTGGTTTGACAAAACTCCTGAAATGTAATACGCATTGCAGTTTAGTTCAGCTGATAGTCAGATCATCTGGTCAATGACAAACATTAATGGCTGAGTACAAAGTGAATCAATTCCTCTAAGAGCCCCAGAAGGGACACTTTGCGGCGTTTTAACTGAACCCAGCTGTTGAACCAAGACAAATGATCAGCAGTGGTGTCATCTACACTCTTCATACAGCTGGAGAGATGATTTGATTCTGCAACAAGTATTCTGATAATGACACTTTCAGACAGGACATAGAATTCTCCTAACAGTTCCTCTGAACTGCGACAGCCAAAGCTTTGGGGATTTAACAAACTACAGCATTAAAATGACCAAAATGTCTTTTCTGTTAGAAAAAACAAGACAAGTCACAGCTGTTTCCTTAAAAAATAGAAGGAAAGAAATCAACTTTCATGGTTGACTGCAACTTTGTACTAACATTTTGTTATCCTATGATCACTATGTCATCACTGACAGACAACAGAAAAGTACAGGTTTATATACTACATAACAAGACCATTGTAGTGAGTGGATGTTGTTATCAACTGAAGTTTTCAATAGTTTGCACGTCTAAGGATGTATTACTTCAGCAGTGTTTCAGATTGTTTCTGGAAATGACTATGACCCCTTCCCACCTGCTTCTCTACTTTTCTTTAGATGGGTCTCTTTCTTGCTATTTTTTCCATAACCATCTACTTTACAACAGCCAGGCGGCTTCTGGAGATGGAAAACCTGGTGATTTTCATCTACAATTCGTTAGGTACCCACGAGCACTTGCAGACACAGACTTGATCAAACATTAGAGCAAAGCTCTTGTTTTGCCAATAGCCAATAGTCACTTACAGCATTTCTTGGCAGCATCAACACAGAGCTCCTCAGCAGTGTAGCAGCCTGTGAAGTACTCCAGCACTTCTGATGTGTAAAAGTGGATCTCCAAGCCCCAGGAAGATGTCGGAGAGGACGACAGTTGGGCCCTCCTGCCGGATCTCCGCATCTTCCCACAGAGTTGCCTGCTCAACTCCATCACCCAGTGAGTTGGCATTCAGACACTGGATAAGTGAAGTGAAATCATGATTTGTTTAGTGCATGTGCACATAGGAATTAGCAGAGGTGAAAAATGAACAGACAATAATCAAGCAGAGTTGTATAATCCAACTGAATGCATTTTATAAGTTAAATACACCCATACACATAACATATTTATGACCTTTACTTGGTTCATAAACATTTTGTGAAGAGGACCACTGCACATTCAATATCAAAGGGTGTTTCATCTTTGTTTACACAAACAATGTAGTGATATCTCACTAAACCCACGCAATGTAAAAGAAATGACATCATCCCCCAAACCACTAACTGAGATAGCAGCCCATGGACAGGAAGGAGGACTGATGTCTGTGTTCTTCAGTCTTTCTAAAGTTGACTCAGTAGTCTGATGATGATGATGATGAATATTATTTTACTGACATTTTTAACTTTCCAGGAAGACGGAAAACCTGTGTCTTTAATCAGACACAGGTTGAACTACTGAGAAATGGTTACTTTGACATGTAGTTAATTTCAAGGACATAAAGAATTTCAGATAATGATCAACCTGAACAAAAAACAGGTAGGAGCCAATGGCAGCAAACTCTTTTCCAATGACACACTGTTTATGCAATATAAAAAAAACACTGCATCAACAACAGCTATTTTTTTTTCTTTTTCCAAATTCACGTATAACGTATGTTTAGCATTTGGTATTGAACATGTCAATTCTGTCTTTCCATTCAATAAGAATCTTTAATGCACATATTAGTTTCAGTCAGGTAAAGGTTTAGAATATGCTCCATCCTTGTTTGAGATGAAAGGTTGATGGCGGTCAAAAATTCTTTGTCCATGTTTGTGATTGTATGATCTACAATAGTGTGTGCGTGTGTGTTTCAGAGTACTGCCGTGGACCTTAGTGTTTCCCAGTAGAGTTTATTTCCATCCTGCACAATTTAGTGAGTGACAAATTTTAAAAAAAAGCTAATGTGCATTTTTACATTTACATCATCATCTTTGTTGGATATCTGTTCTCAAAAGCGTCGTTAAGACTTGTATTCTTGTATTCTGACTTGTATTCAGGTATCATC
>CAAKHB010007663.1:34111-61051 GCA_901007665.1 Aeoliscus strigatus
CAGAACCGCCAGTGGAGAACACCGTACCAGCAGCAGCAGCAGCAGCAGCTTCATAATACAATGCGGTACTAGAAGGGAGGACACACACACACACACACACAGACAGACACACACACACACAGCGGAGGGGGAGCGTTAGGGACAGACAGAATATTCCCCTCCACAGACACAGAGGGGACTTGTCGTCCTCGCCTACCCGGACATGTCGCGTACTCCGCGGCGCCAGAAGCAGCGGTAGCGGCGGCGGTGGCGTATTCTTCCTTCCGCGTCTTTTCTGGGGCTTCGTTCGTGTTTCACCTCCCCTTCGGTGATGAGCCTGCTGGGTGCCTACAAGAAAAAGACCAGTTACGATGGCTATGAATCTTTGCAGTTGGTCGATAGCGGCGCAGAGAGCTTCAGCAGCGGCAGAGGAAGCGGCGGTGCACTCGGAACCTCCATCGCGGCCACCCTCGCACCGAAGGCCGGCCCGCTGAGAGAGGACGCCGGCAGCACCATGGACAGCTCAGGTAAGCACTTTCATCGGAAACGGACCCAGGTGTCTTTTAAGTACCTCTGACTGTGTGCTGATGGTGAAGCAGTGTACATATCGTTGCACACAATGATGCTTCTGCAGCTCCTGGAACCCCTTCCAGTTGTTTCCAGTGGTGTCCAGTGGTTCCCCGCCCCACCTATAATGGTTACACTGGGTTTCAAATCTGTATGAGATTATGTCCCAGAAAATGCACTTACTTTCATCAGATGCTCTGCAAGTTTTGTTTTTTTCGGACAAGGAGCCAAATCATTGCTTCACACGTCCCAAATAAATCTCTCCAGACAAGTCGTGAACTTGGAATCCCAAACAAGTCCCTCATTTGATCTTCACACAACTGCAAGAGTGGCAGAGTCATCAAAGAAAAAAATTGTTTCAGATTCGTGATGAGTCAACCTATGCATCTGACCCACATTTCACAGTAAGCTTAAACATTTTTTTTAAGTTGTAAAATATGAGAAAAAAAAACATTTATATGTGACGACTGATATGTGGGATGTGTAATTCTGTTCAGAGTTAAAAAAATAATAATAATTTGGCCCTCTGTACAATGTACAATCCATATTCCTCCAAAAAGCCAAATGGACGATAATTTGATTATTCCGTGAGTGTTTGGTTGTACCAGTTACTCGGGAGACGTCATCGGTCACATGCTTTGAAAGCAGGCTTTGAAGCAGTGGTTCGCAGGAAATGCTGCTGTGATTTAGTAGAAGCCTGTGTCGGAGCGTCGATGTCAGACTGCCATCACTAGTCACAACATGTGTATCGACACGAGTCTCGAAACACGATTTCACGAAAGCCTTCCTGAATTATTCGACACACGCTTCAAAGCCTCGACACAGAAGGACACATCACTATTGTTTTTCTCGGTTATGACGGGTGCACGATAATTTGGAGTCTCTGGTACGATAACCCTACATTTCCCATCAGGCAACACTGCTAACTGGCCACCTAATACTGCAGTTATCATTGCTACTATAATGGTAACTACTGCTATGTCAGGAAATACTACAACAGTCATAATCATAGTAAGCTTCATCCAACGTAGTTCAGTCCTGTTTGCACCAAGTTGCGGTACGATGAGAGCTCGGCCATCTTTTGTGGGAAACAAAAGATGCTAGATGCGGTGGGTGGGGGTGTCGGTCAGTGCGGATTGGGGCTGGAGATGAGGTGGGGGAGGTTCTCCAGCGTCTGCTTGGCCGGCCATGTCTTACAAATGATCCTTCTGATGTACTTTTCCTTGTCTGGGCACGTTTATGCACCAATCTGTCCCATTCACAAGGACAGATATCGAGGTTACAATGGGCAAATAGCCCACTATGTCTCTCTCTCTCGCCGGGCTCTTATTACCTGATGGAGCCTCTATCAGAGCCTCCCCCAGCGCCTGTATTAATAGGGTTTGTCACTGAAGCTGGCTCTCCAGTCTGCACACTCCCACATCCATCTGGGCACAGACTGAGACGCACAGACTGGCCTCAATATACCAACATTCAGGCGAATACAATTCACACAGAGCTCTAATATATGACTGAAAAAGCAAACGAAGGACGCATGATGAATGTGATGTAAGTAACCCAGGATGGTGGCTATAATCCAATTCACAGGATCAGTGTGTCAGATGACACCGTGTCTTATCGCAGGTAGATGAACGTGCAGAAAATGATCAGCACATCCAGAGTTTCACAGCGAGTTCCCATCATTGTTTGGCCCTCAACATCTGGTTCAGTCTCACTCCTCTGATGATGCAGTTGTTGCTCTCAGGAAAGAAAAAACTATACAAGTTTCTGTAGGTTTTAGATATTTATATATTTATGTACTCATATACATTTAATGTTATTTATTTTTCTTTATGGGTTTATTAGTATTTTATTATTTCATGACAATGTAATTTTTCTTGCATAAAGAGTTTCATAAATACTATATTGACATATCTTTATGGTACTAGTGCATAAAACTAAATTAATACAAATCATTCTATATCCATGATGTGGCATAAAAATACAACCTTTTCAAGAGAGATGCTTTAGTTAATATGGTGCTCAAAATTATCATGTAAGGCCATAATCTCACCTGAATGTTTTGCTGTTTGGAAACATTTCAGCTTCAATTATTCCAGTATTGACTGGTGCTGGCTCTTTGTTCTGGATAAGGGCACACTTCAATGGAGAGATGTAACAGTGACAATGGCAGTTGTCTTTTATTTACTGTTTTAATTCAAGAAACTTGGAGTTATGTGCTGAAATCTTTGTGTTTATTTTCTCTGAATTCATTTGTCCTTCGAATTATGACTGACTAAAAAGTTCTTTGTCTCCAGATATGGACGCCAACTACGGCGGCGGGCTGTTGGATATGGTGAAGGGCGGCGCGGGAAAGTTCTTCAGTAACTTCAAAGACAATCTGAAGGACACGCTGAAAGACACCTCCACCAAGGTCATGCACCAGGTTTCCACGTAAGTACCACCTGTGCCTGTGTAGGCAGGCAGAAGTGTTGAGAGTAGTTATAAACAGAAAAGCAGCATGAAGTTTCTCTCAGGCACCATCATTCTGTAACCTACTCAATCATTTGTTGGTTCGATGGTGGAAAGTGTTGACTCAAACTCTCCCATTCAGTTTGGGTTGAGATGTGATGAGAGCAAAGTCCATAGATGTTCTTTACATCATTTTCATCCTCAGAACAGTCAATATCAACCTGATAGAATATGCGTGCAAAGAATATGCAACATGACAATTAAACATCTTCTACCCATATTGTGAAAACCGGCTACTTGCTTAACTGCAGCTAATAATAATAACAACAACAACAACAATATTAATGATAATATGTATTATACTTATCAGAAGAGATTAAACAGCTTTGTATGTAAAATAGCAGGATGAATGCGAGGCAGCAGAGTCTGGTACGGCCTTCCAAGTGTGTTTGTGTGCAGGCATCAGTGCAGGGCACCACAAAGGGGCCTCTGTGTTGTCAGAGGCACACACACAGACACACTCAGCTCCCCTCGCTATTGACTCAGCAAGTGTGATCGTGATTCCTCCTCTCTTGTGTCTCCGCTCCTGCTGCTGCGCTGTCCTGTTTCCCTCTCATGTCCTTTCCTACCTCCTCCTCCCTCGTCCCCTCTGTTCACCGTCCGACGCCTCTTTCCTGGCTGAATTATTCATGGTGGTTCATTGTGCCAAATGGAGAGTGCTCTGCTGCTGACAGGGAAGGATTCATTTCACCTGGGCCCTATATGTGCTGCGGTGTGTTGCGCTGAACCCTATATGTGTGACTGGGAGGTTCGAAACACGGGGGTCGTCCATAGCAACCAGCTGCACGTCTCAGAAAGCACAGGTACATGGGCATGTACAGGTTCCGCTTCACTGAAAAGGACAAATGGAGAAAGTGACTGTTTCTCAAGGATTGGGTACATTTTTCTAGCTAATTACCCATAGCAATATACAAGTGTCTAACAGAGAATAAATATGCAGCTCAAACGTGTAACAGTGACATTTTATGAGCACTCATGATTCACTGTTGAGCATATTTGAAGACAAAGAACACGTACTGTAATAAACAGATACTGGACATCGATCATGAGCTGGACTTGGTACCTGATGGTAATTATAAGGTATTTGGCCTCAGAATCACATAGATAGACTATTTCAGATGGCAGAAGAAAACGCAACGAAGAAAACAAATGATAACACTTAAGGCCCCCCCCCCCCACCCCCCTATGATTCCATGACTGATTCCAAGATGACAACCTTGACAGAAAAAATCTCTGAAATACATCGGTGATCATTTGATTTCCTCCACTGAAAATTTGTGGTTGGGATGAAATGGCATAACAGTTAGCGGAACAGTGTTAAGCTCAGGTTGCATTTTCTGATTAACTGCAAATCATAATGAATTATTAATTACAATTACAATGAAAGCGTACTATAATTTTCTAATCTACTGTAGTTTTGCAGCATTGTTGAGTTAACAGGGCAAAAACTTCTCAAACAGACAGTTTCTTTCTTTTCATTGGCTGCAACCACTGAGGCTCTTCAGATGAAATCCCCCTGAGAAAACTCTGTATAAGACAAAACCCCCTG
Source organism: Aeoliscus strigatus (assembly GCA_901007665.1). Lineage (NCBI taxonomy): Eukaryota > Metazoa > Chordata > Actinopteri > Syngnathiformes > Centriscidae > Aeoliscus > Aeoliscus strigatus. The sequence goes on from CAAKHB010007663.1 coordinate 38,718, forward strand.
CGAGGAAAAGTGTTAACCAGGCCCTCTGGTGACGTCCCAGTTATACGCGGTTGGTTCCTCTCTGCTCTGGCTCGTCTGTATTCAAAGAGCTGTTGCTGAATTATTGAAAGCGGCCTGTGTGTCTGTTTACCTCGCTGAAGAGACATTTTGCAGGAGACCAATCTGGTAACACTTCAACAGTGTGCTCCTCTGTCAGCAGCAGCGGTCTCGATGGCTGATCTGGTTTTGTGAAAGGCACATTGTCCTTGGTGTTCACCCAGACTGAACCCCCCCCTACAAAACGTCTTTTCTGCTCCGTCTCCCTCACATTTGGTCCCTTTTCCTCACTTGCACTTTTAACATCTGACATCTCATTTTTCTATTTTGGATGACTTCCTGGGTGCACCAGTGGTTGAAATAAATAACTGCTATATATTTATTTTTTAAGGGGGTTTATGTCTTAGCGTCACCGGACTGCAGTGCAGAATCAAAACAGAGCTGCAAAAAATCCTGCAAAACAGTAAAGGTAGAAAACTGGATGAAGGGAACTTGACCAGCCTGAACTGACTATGCATCTGTGTCACACCAACTTGTTTTTTATGGTGTGTGTGTGTGTGTGTGTGTGTAAGTGCATGTAACCACAGGAGACTCAGGAGACACCACCCGAAAATGGCTTTAACATTGTCATGCAATGAGGCGTGCTACGTGTGTTTGCATGTCTATGTGCTGTCAATCATCATGACGGTGCACAATGACCACGACCATGCACGCCAAGAATATTGAGACAAAAAGCAAATGGTATTAAGCTAAAATAAAAGCTGTCATCATTGTCACTTATGACGAAGCAGATAATTGGTCCAACTAAGCATTTGAAGAGCAATTACATTCGTTAAATTACACCTGTCAGGACCGCGCACGGAATAATGTTAAATAAAAACATTCAATAGTTGATCAAATTTTGATCAACTTTAGCTGCTGTGTATGTGTATGTGAATGTGTAGAACAATCTAGAGACACTGCTACCTGCTGAGTAAAATAAGATAAGATCATCCTTTAGTGTCCTACAGCACAGACATATCCAGCGTTAAGAGGAATTGTTATTTGTCATAGAACAAAACAGATGGATGATAGGCACAGTTGTAAGAAAAATGCAAAAATGAGGGAAGTGTGGATAGAAGACTGCAGTGCGCAGCGTGGTATCCTAGATTGCACCAGTCGATGAGTCAAACACCATAGTAACAAAGAAAAAGAAAACATCAGTAGAACAAGTGCCTCTGCATCGATCTGTGCACAAAGATCTCCATCACTTCTATGGTGCGGCAATAGTCACTCCTGTCACTCAGTAGACGAGCTAAAAAGTCAATGACAATGAGGTGTGTTTTGTTTTGCTGCAGGTACACTAAAGGGGAGCTGGACATCGCCTACATCACGTCACGGATCATAGGTACTACGGGTTAAATGCATACATGTTTCTACATGTTTGAGACAGCTGTTGGGGGATCCTTTCAACAAGCAATAAACACACACACACACACACACGTGTATATTGTAATAGATTTTGAACTAAATCACATAAACAAGCAGACATTCGCGCACACACTTTTTCAAATTCAATTCAGCTCTTGCTGGATAATAGTTCTCTCAAGTTTGACTCCATTTCCTTTCTCTTAGTGATGACCTACCCTGCAGAGTCCGTACAGATTGGCTACCAGAACCATGTGGAGGACATCCGATCATTCCTCGACAGTCGCCATGCCGACCACTACACTGTCTTCAACCTGTCACAGCGCAACTATCGTGGCGCCAAATTCTCCAACAGGGTGAGTGTGATACATGCTGGTGGAGCTGCAGATGAGGTTGTACCACACTTGCTGGTCACTGTTCCTGTTTATCACCATCAACCCTGGAGAGCGATTTTGATCTGCAGTGTGCGGAGGTTTTAATTAGAAGCTGTCACCTCCATGTGTGAAGTCCTCTACTAGATTTCAACATGCAGGCTGTATGTTTTCAGCTGTCAGATGTCAATGAAGTTTTTCCACTGTACCACTGCTGCTGAAGAAGAAGAAACAACTCCCCAGAAATAAAAGGTTCTTTGGGAGAGAGACAGAGCAGTATGTGTGACAGCACAGGGGTTCAGGGTTTTACTTTGAGGCAGGAGAGCCGGGATTTGAAACAAGAACCGACCACCTTCCCATCCCAATGTTTTTGTCCTCAGCACGTCCCCTCACACTCCAGAATAGTGTGTAACATGTCACCAGCAGGCCCTGCGATGAGCTGGCGACTCGTCCAGGATGCACCCCACCGTCCACCCGTTGACAGCTGGGATCAGCTCCAGCACGACCACGATCCATAAGTGGATGAAGTGGAAGAAGATGAATGAATGAATGAATGAATGAATGAATGAATGAATGAATGAATGAATGTCACCAGCAGGTAGATGGATCCAGGTGCATCACAATGAAAAGCAAGGAGACTAGTTACTCTTATTTCAGACGCTCACCTCAGACCAGAGCTTTTCATGGAAGCAATAATGAAATAGTCTGTCACAATTGAGTGACATTATTTTATTCCATTATTGAAAAGAGCCAAGAAGAAGAAAGTCTTATGTTTCTTGAATTTAATTGAATTAAATTTATATTAAATTTAATTTATATTTTCTTAAAAACTAAAGTAGAAAAGATGGTCTGTCATTTCACAATTAGTACTTATAGAAACATCATCTGCAAAAAACAAACAAAACAAAATAACAAACATCATTCATTCATCATCTCCAGCTTGCTCCGGTTACGGGTCGCGGTCGTGCTGGACCTGATGCCGGCTGTCAGCGGGTGAACTTCAGGGTGCACGCATGAAAGACAGACAACCATGCACACCTACAGGTGATTTAGAGTGACCAAATAACCTTAGCATGGTTTTGGAGGTGGGAGGACGCCGGAGTACCTGGAGAGAACCCATGCAGACACAGAGAGACCATGAAAACTCCACACAGAAAGATCCCAGGCCAGGAATCAAACCAGGGGCCTTGAGGCAACAGAGCTAACCACTTAACCACCGTGTCGTCCAAAATAATACTTACAAATAATACTACAACTTCTCAGGTGCTGTAGCGCCGTTGCTAACGTTGATCCTTGTCTTCATCAACCCCTCTCTAGGTTTCAGAGTGTAACTGGCCCTCTCGCCAGGCTCCCAGCCTCCACAACCTTTTCGCTGTGTGTAAGAACATGCACAACTGGCTCAAACAGAATCCCAAGAATGTGTGTGTCATCACCTGCTCGGTAAGTAGATGCTCGCAATTGTTCAACCCATACATCCCCGTCCTCCCTGTCCTGTCCAACTGACTGCACAGTTCTCAAAGGAGATTTAAAGAACAAACCCCTTTTGTTCATTACTCTCCGTCAGCTGGAGTCTCTTTCTGACACACAGCTGGAAACCTGAGCCCAGTTCAGTGAAAACCCTGAGTCTGTCAACCCTGAGATGAGGAGAATACCGCAGTGTTCAATTTTATGTTTACGGGCAGAAATCAAACGTCTTTAAAGTTTTATATGTTTGAGTTTGATTTATTAAGAATCCTGAAAGTAGCATATTGCAACTTCTACACAAACTCATTTTTCATTAAACCTGCTATTCTCTTTGTGACTGTTTTCATCCTGATCCCCTCAGTGTTTCAGTTGTTATTGCAGTTCAATCTTCATTTTCTTGCTTAGACTCCTTTGCTCATTTGTGTCAAGTTTGAATAAGTACATAAAACGTTTGGAAGCCTCTTTTAAGACGCCCATAAAGAGAATGAGGTGATGAACAACATACACTGACTTGACTGTCTGTTGGAAGTCAGCAAGCGTGTGTGTTTTTGTGCCTGTGGCTTGACAAACTGCTCCCTCTTGCATAATCTCTGCTAAACGGTTCCTTTCCTAAAAGCTGCTTCCTCTGCTTCCAATCAAAAGAATGTTTTTGTCTCTCTGAAACGTACAACTCAGTGAACAAAAGTCTTGAATACTTGTTGTTTATGATCCAAACTGTAAATGTATATTTTATATATAAACTAGAAAAGCGCTCAGAGAGCTCAGACCACCACCAGGCTGCTCATTTCCACCCATATTTCCAACAATATTATCATCCTATTTATCTCCTCTAATGAATTCATTGATCATCAAAACATGCCTTTGTCACTAATAATCAAATTTTATTAAATAAAAACATTAGCAACCTTGTTACACAAATCATGCACTCTGATCTATTTTTCTTCATTTTAAATAGTGAAACAGAAAACAAACCTTCATCCCTCCAACCCCCGACCTTTGTGTTAAGAGACACACTAACCACTGGTGTACAGAAACAGTCCACTGCTGCTGTTGTGGAGTTCTAGTGTGGAGTTTAATTTGTTTAGTATTAAGTTTTAATATATAATGTGTAATATTTTAAGTTTCAAGTGAATTATAAAATAGAAATATAAAATGTATAGTTTCTAGTGTTGTAGTGAGTTTAATAGTTTTTTAACTATTGCAGAGTTCTATATACAGATGCTGAAAATGTCCCTATCTACAATGAGTAAGAATCCTTCAACAGATTTCTGGATCCAGATGGTTCCAGAACACTACCAACATTTAATCATCTGTTCTTTGTTCCTTTTCAGTATTTCCTGAAAATTTCATGAAAATCTGTTTTACTTTTTGAGTTATTTTGCAAACAGACAGACAGACAGACAGATAAACTCCAGCACAGCTGGATAACACTGAACTGGCTTTAATTTCTAGTGTGATCTATCAGACAGCATCTGCCTTGTTTGTGTGTGTTTTAGGACGGCCGTGCTCCTTCAGGTGTTTTGGTTTGTGCCATGTTCTGCTTCTGCCACCTCTTCAACAACCCAGTTCCTGCCATGCAGCTGCTCAGCGCCAAGAGACCAGGCTCTGGCCTCTGGCCGTCACACCGCAGGTTTGTCTGCGTCACACGCGGGAGCTTGAACAGCGATGCACATTATTCAAGGGGAACAGAGTTTCTTATTCGCCTTGTAAAAGATTTCATAGCATCTGGCAGTGGCTTTGCAGGTGGGAGGGGGGCAATGTCGGAGAACCGTAGTGGCCTTCAGGTGTTATCGCAGTGGAATGTTGTCGCTTGGGAAACGTCACTGGCGATGCTACAGAACGATATCATCAGTGCTGTGCAAGGACGGCGTGCATGTTTCACAGCTGTCGGGTAAATGATGTTGTGTGTGGAAACATACACACCGTAGGCACGGACCCTTTGTAACAGAACGGAATAGAATAGAATAACGTAGAAGAATCTATGTTGGAGGGATGTTCCTGTGTGTGCAATAGAAAAAACAGTACAATGCAATAAAAATAGAACGAGGTGAAAGATTTGAAACAACATAAGAAACAGCAGGAGACAGTTTTGCACATCTTTAAGAAGCTCAGAGCATCATGTATTCATCAGAAGTACCTGAAAGCAACACATACATGTTATTTGCAGATCTTTTATTTTCTTTCTAAATGTAAAAGGCACCGAGACACACACACGTGCACACACATATATACAGCATCAGTTAGGGACTTTGGCCTATGTTTCTTTTCTACTTTCTATATTGGATTTTAAATGTTTTAAGATTTGCATCTCACCTGCAAAATCTGTTGTTTGTTTTTTATGTTTTTATACCAAAATAAAAGTAAAGTGAAAAAGTAAAAGCATCAGAGTCACGGGAACAGACTCAAACGCCATTAAAGGAGTGAGTACTGAAACGTGTACAGTAGAAGTAGAGGAGATGTCTCCTTGTGCTCGGGCAGGTACATCGGCTATGTGTGCAGTATGGTGTCAGAGAAACCCCGGCTGCCCCACTCCAAGCCCCTGAAGATAAAGGCTCTCACCATGAGTCCCGTACCCTGTTTCAACAAGCAGCGCAGCGGCTGTCGGCCGTTCTGCGACGTCCTCATCGGAGAGACCAAGATCTTCACCACAGCACAGGAGTACGAGAGGATGAGGTACAGCTGGATAACAACACTCAGAGCATCAGTGAACGTACCCATCATTCATTGTGGAATACTACAGCTGCAGGCTGCAATTTGCCGGTTACATCTACATCTATGTCACAGCTTCGCCAGCTCCTGGGTCTTTAATTTTTTGGTTCATGGAAAGATGGACATACAATCCAACATCTTATTTGAGCCATCTGAGCCATGTTGGCGTAATCGCCTGGTTTGTTATCTGCCTTTTGATTGGCTGTTTTATGACACCACGTACATTTGGAGTTTTGAAAGTGGCACACAACTGCAGGGTTTCAGTGAGACAATGACAGTTGGGTGAATAATTCATTGCTCAAGTGAGAGGGAGGCAAATACCCAGCTGTATTTAACGTTTGATGCAGTTTGCAGTGCAAAGTGAACGTCTCTTCTTCACTTCTCCTCCTTCCTGCCATCTCTTCTTGCCCAGAGAGCACCGGGTTCAGGACGGGAAAGTGTCTTTTGCTCTGGGTGTAAGTGTTCAAGGAGATGTGGTAGTTTCTATCTACCACATGAGGTCGACCATTGGAGGACGTCTGCAGGCCAAGGTACACTCCACATCTGCTGCTGTGATGTTGTTTAAAAGCACATAAACGAAAGAGTGATGGCAGACATGGATCACTCCAATGGCAGAGAGCAGATGAGTTACAGAACAAGCCCAATTGAAGTATCACAAGCTTGATGCTAACATTTGTCCTGCTCTGTTAGGTGTCCAACACTCAGATCTTCCAGATCCAGTTCCACACCGGCTTCATTGCTCCTGGAACCACCACGTTAAAGTTTAACAAGTAAGAAGCTGCAGCGCTAAAACAATCCAGAATACACCCAAGACTGAATCAGGATACTGAGAAAAACTCTCAACATGCTGCTTAATTCTCCCACCAATGTCCTTTCTCATACCGTCCTCCCCTTCAGGCCAGAGCTGGATGCCTGTGACTCTCCTGAGAAGTATCCCCAGCTCTTCCATGTCATATTGGACGTGGAGGTTGAGGGGGTCGACAAGCAGAAAGACTTGACGCCACCTTGGGAGCAGTTTCCCTGTAAAGACCTAAATCCTACCGTGCTCTTCTCCTGCCACGAGGAACATCAGGAGGCACTCGCGATTGCTGGTACAGTGTGAATTAACGGTGAAAGTGACTGTGTACGAAGAGTTACGTACTTCACGTCAGTATTTTTACTTTGTCTGGGTACACATGTAGCAGTAGTTGTAATGCACTGGTGAGATACAACATATTATACTGAAATTCACCTACACTACAAATCTTAATCTCACTTAATCTTAAATGCTAATCGATAAATACGTGAAACACGTTCCACTGATTCTTGTTCTTGGTTTCCAGGTCATATTTGTAGTTATCACACCATAAATTCCCATCAGTTCATACAAACATGCGTCAGTTTGGTTTACAAGTTACAGTCGATCTTACATATACAACCACCCACAGTCAGCACACACTGGAATACGCTGCACGCAGAGCTAAGTGACGTCTGCTTGTAGACACAAACACATTTCGACACGTTCCCAAGAAGAGACATGAACGAATGTTAAAATAACGTTTCCTTTGACCCACAAGATGAGATGGAGGGCTTGGATCTGGAGGGTAAGATGACATTAGTTCATCCGGCTTGGTTCAGTTCAGGCCTACAGACACTTTAATGAGTGTGGTTCTAGGAAGATATGAACCCTCGTGACAGTTACGTGTTTTCTGTCTGTAGAAAATCCCTCGACAATTTGAAATCGGTTTCCATTGAGTAGTGCTGAGCTTCATCTTGGGTTACCAGTGATGTATCATTTTGGTAGAAAACACTTTTACTGCCGTTGGCGTAAACACCAACACGCTGGGGATAAAGATGGGATTTTTTTTCCTGTTCTATGGTATGGTTCAGTATCCCAGTGATGACTCCCAATGGATAAGAAGGATGCAGACTGACACTGATTAAAGATCTACCAAAGTGAAATATCACTCCTGATAGCACATTTAATCATCATGCAGTATATAGTTCACTTCTTCAACCTCTTAAGACCTTGCGTACACATATGCACGGACATTGTATTTCAACACCATGACTTTTTTTTTTGTAAAGCCTGAGTTTCCTTTAAAGTGCTATATATAGATTTATTATTATTATTATTATATTATATCTATTTATTATTATTAATATACTTAATTTATTTTTACTCATCCCAGACAGCAAGAATGAATACAAATACACACCAAAGAAGGCTCAGGTCTCAGGAGGTTGAATGAAAACGGTGTGTATGATGGTATAACGGTCCTGTAGAGTTGTAGCTAAACGCCACTAGCTTGCAGCGTTCAGCAGTTGATTCATATTTACACACTGTCAGCGATAAGCAGACACTTGTAGCAGAGATGACTTTTCTTCTTCTTCCCTTCCTGTGCTCTAAAGCATCTGTTTTGCTTTCTGCTTCACCCTGCTTCATCTCCTCATCTTCTCGTCCACAGAGCCGAGCAGGCCCCACGGAGGCTCTGACGGTCGGGGCCACGGAGAGGACAGCGAGCCCTCAGATGATGAGATGCTCTCTCTCTCCAGCCAGCGAAGCAGCACCAGCACAGCACCCCAAAAACCGGACCCCCCTGCTCCAGCTGGCCCTGCGCCACCTGGAGAAGTGGATCTTCTCGGTTTGGATGGGGAGGAGATCAGTCCCCCATGTGCCTCAAATCAGCCTCCATCTACTGCCGCTGCAGCAACTGACCTCCTGGGAGATCTGTTCGGGGCCGCCCCCCAGCCAACAAGTGGACCCTCATCCACACAGTCCACCCCACACAAAGTGGTTCCCAACACAGCCTCACCATGTCCTTCTCCTGCCCCGCCAGGTACGAGTACATTCAGTACAAAACCCGTTTTGTCCTCTTGACATTTGTGCAGAGTGACTCCACAACATACAGGTGCACCTCCATGAATTACAATATCATCAAAAGGCTGATTTTTTTGGGGGGGGGTAAATCAAGGGAAACATCTTTATGTGTACATTGATCACACACAGACATATTTAACGTGTTTATTTCTTCATTTTGATGATTGTAACTTACAGCCAATGAAAACCCCAAATTCTGTGTCTCACACAATTAGAAGCATCATAACGAAAATAAAATAAACACTTGAAATATATCCATCTGTGTGTATATATGTATATATATTATGTATATATAAAGATGTGTTTCACTCTTAATTGAGTTGCTGAAAAAAAAAAACATGTTGATATTGTATTGATGATATTTAGATTTATTGAGATGCACCTGTAGTTCAATTACCTAATCTAATTCAACTACAATAGCTAGGTTTCATACGTAAAAGGTGCCACACTTGCAATTTCACTGACTGACCTCATGGCACGAAGACTTAAAGGTGCATCTCAATAGATTAGAATACTATCAAAAGGTTGATTTTTTTCAGTAAATCAGTAAAAAAAGAAAAAGAAAAAAGAAACATCTTTAAGTATAGATTCATCACACAAAGACAAATGTATTTCAAGTGTTTATTTCTTTTCACTTTGATGATTAGAACTTAAACCCAAAATGCAATAGCTCAGAAAATTATAATCCAAACAATCCACTTTATAAATTGATTTACTGAAAAAAAAAGTTTTGATATCTTCTAATTTACTGAGATGCATCTGTATCTTCTGGTTAATGATAGGAATGGGTCTGCCCCATATGGGGAACAACTAAATTCACCAGCTCCCGTCATTTGAAATCATTAACCACTAATATCTGTCCTCGCACGTTTTCAGTGATCTGATTTCTTTTGTGCATGTTGTGTTCTTATATACGTATTGGTAGTTTGCTTGTTGTTTTATTCCCTGTACTGCTCGTCAGCACTGGAAATGAAGCTTGCGGATGAAGGAATGTGTAGAAAATTCTTTTTGGAGAAAAATATCAAGCATGAGCAACTTTCATGTGGAGAACTGGAAAACAACATGTCGTTACCTCAGCTGCAGTCTGACTTCTTGACTTCTTTTTCTCCAGTGTTTGATCCCTTTGGGGCGGGTCCCATGCCGAAACCTCAGGACATGATGGGCTCATTCCTCGGACCAGGTAACACGGGGCAGCCAGACCCCTTCCTGCATGCTGCTCGCTCTCCATCCCCCACCCTGCAGCCCACCAGCCTGGGTAAGGCATGTCTCTGCTGCTCTCGCTCTGCACGTAGTAGTTGACACGTGACACGTAGTAGTTTGCTCCACGTCAACGTGTGGCATGTTGCATCTGTCCGCTGGCACGCTGTGACACATCAACCTGGTAGGAGTCAAAAACAATGCTCCAGTATCTGTACAATATCTGTGTCTTACAAGAATTAGAGGTCTGGAAACTGGCTTTGTAAGCAGCATTTCCCCTTTCATACTGCAATCAAACAGCTTAGGTACATTACCGGTAGTGGAGGGGGCAGACAGCCCCCACCCAAACCTCTCATGCAGCTCCGACGTGAAAACACATTACGTTGTTTTCATGCCGTCCTTTCAGTGCGCTCTGTTTGTGACAAACGTCGTTGTGCTTGAATAGGCCGGAGTTCCCCTGTCCCACCCGCCGCCCCAACTGTCAACATCCAGCAGCAGAATGCCATGGGAGGGTGGGACTGGAATCGGCCAGCCACCACAAGCACAGGTACACAGACGTTACACACATATGAACGTTTCACTGTAGTCAAAGTGAACACACACAGTTCACACAGACATATTATTGCATTTTTTTGTTGCCTCACGTAGGAGGAGGCTTTGGGGTGGGAAGTCGGTCAGCCACAACCAGCCCCACGGGCTCTGTTCACAGCACCCCCACCCATCAGAGCAAGCCAAACACACTGGACCCATTTGCTGACATCGGCAACCTTGGAGGTCAGTCACCAGATGGGACATGCTCTGCTGGTGGGCTCCGTCTCTTACGCGGTAATCGGTCTTTTGCTTTCAGGAGGTTCTGGATTCTCCAGCAAGCCCAGCACCCCAACAGGTACGACCCCTTCCTTTCCACCGATGGGCTCTCCGTCGCGGCCTCCTCCATCTCCGCAGCACACCGGAGCGTGGCAGCCACACACAGCAGCTGGCTTCCCTTCATGGCAGCCTGGCGCTGCATGTGGTGGAGGATGGCAACCCCAAGGACAAGGCCCTACTCCGCAGCCAAAGCCCAGCCCCAGCCACTCCTCCATGCCTCACACGTCTCCCCAGAACCGACCTAACTACAATGTCAGTTTTTCCCCAATGGGAGGCGGCTCGCCCAGTGCAGGGGTCAAAGCACAGACTGGAATGGGTGAGAAAGGATGATGTTAGAGACTATCAGAGGGTTGTAGATAGGTTTGACTCAGTGGGCACCAGTCATGGGTTGTCATTAAAAAAAACATCTGTGTTCTCTCCGTCTGTGCCAGGTTCTAAGCCCAAGGCCTCCGATGCCAACTTTGATGACCTGCTCTCTGGTCAGGGCTTTGCAGGCGCCAAAGAGAAGAAAGGACCCAGAACTATAGCAGAAATGAGGAAGGAGGAAATGGCCAAAGAGATGGACCCCGAGAAAATAAAGGTAAGATATGCTTTGGTTGTTTTTCAGCATGAAGTCCTGTGACTCAGAAATTACTGTTAGACTGGGATTCAAGTTCACCCACTGTAGAACAACAGAAACAATTCATTTGTTCCTGAAAGTGGGATAGTGTACTCAGAAACCTTGGCTGTCAAAGCCTGTTCATTCCAGGATTAATTAAGCGACCACTGTTGGTCTCACTTGACCAAACTTCGAGTCCACTAATTGTTCTTTTAAAATGTTCCCCCGTGGCCAAAAACAACTCAAAGCTTTTCCTCTGGTAATTGTTCCAATTCTGGTTATCACTGGCTTCTCCCTGTTTGTGTCCCAGATTCTGGACTGGATCGAGGGGAAGGAGCGGAACATCCGGGCTCTTCTGTCCACCATGCACACGGTGCTGTGGGAGGGAGAAACACGCTGGAAGCCTGTGGGCATGGCTGACCTGGTTACTCCAGAGCAGGTCAAAAAGATCTACCGCAAAGCAGTCCTGGTTGTCCACCCAGATAAGGTGAGACTCATCGTCCAACATACGACCCAGCATCAAGAAAGCTCTTTTCATTATGGCGATGGTCACAAAAGCAAATGAGTTGAACTAAAATGACATATCCCAAACACAGTTATGACAGCGTTGTTTTTAAACCAGGTCTCTGCTGCCCCCAAGTGGCAAAATTAATGAGCTTTTTTATTTAATTCTTATCATCTAACAGCCACAGCCCATTTAAACAATTAATCATACCTGAAATCCCACAATTTAGACTGTGTTCAAGTGTTATATTTATTTCAGAAACGGGGGCTCATAATAAAGAATGTACAAATTTATAAATAATTTGCATACATACGTGCAGTTTGTCAATAAGGAAGATGGATGCTCTGTTTTACCTTAGAGATATATGATAATGCCTAACATTGTGAAAATGTACAAGCCAATATCAATATCTACTTGCAATGGTTACCCTTCCTTTTTTACACATGCAATACATGCTTAGCCCATTAGATGGCAGCAGCCCACACTGCTATACACAAATGTGTAAAATAAGTATTTTATATAAAAACAGTAGTATAAAAACAGTAAAGGAATCATGTATCTAGGTTTTCTAAGAATGTGCTATATGCAATAAAAACTTTCAATTAGGTTTTTGCTTTTTTTTTAAAAAAAAAAGATCCTGAAGATCACATCAGTTCACGTTACACAAAAACCTTTTCACACATGATATAACCAAAGAAAGTACAACACTGAACGCAAGCAAAATAACGATCCCCTCAACAACATGGTGGGTCAAAGATGCAAACGTAGGTTTCAACCAATCAAACAAAGAGCTACTGTCCTGGTGGACAGACTGAGCTGATTCATGAAGGTGATCGATTATATTCCCAATAGTGGCGTTATATTCAGGCACAAAGGTACAACACTCAGCACCGATGACAGCGCACGTGCCCCCCTGGGCTGATAAGAGAAAATCTAAAGCAGCTCTGTTCTGTAAAGCGAGGAGTCTAACAGAGGCGAGTTCACTTGATAGAAGCATGAGCGCCTTCCCTGTTGCATTCGCTATCACTTCGATTGCATGGGACAGATCTGCGATTTGATCTAAGGCGGACATAACGCCATAAAAAGGGAGAATAGGGCCGAGTGCATTCTTGAAAGGAGACTGATGATGTGTCCCAAATATATCCGAAGCGCCGCGCTGCACTCGGCGAGGAGGAGGTTTCTTTGGCAAAGCGTGAGTCACTCTCATAGCCGGGACGACGTAAGCTAAGCCACAGCGTCCTTTGTAGTCCACCGGAAGATACGGGTACGCAAGGTTCCCACATACCCAGTACATTCCGACAGGAGAGGATATGGAGCACATAGCGGTGCGGTGAGCGAGAGCATTGAGGCGGGCCTGGCCTGCAGCTCTCAGGCACTGCTCAGGAGCTGATTGCAGAGACTGGAATTCCCCATGATGCTGTGCCGAGTTCCATTTGAAGGTGTGAAGACAGTCGGATTCTCCTACAGGTCTCACACCGTCATTCTCAAGGCACCAAGGAAAGGGCTGAGGAATGAGCGCGATGGGAACGGGTTTGGGTGTTGTGAGACATCGGAAGCAGTTGCCGTGTCCTCTGGAGCAGTTCAACGGTCTCATTTTGAAGACGGTGGGACAGTCAGGGTGAGAATACGACTGCGACACGTGAATATGCAGCAGGTGACAGGTGTCGCAGTCAAAGGGGGGTAAGGCCATCAGAGGTAGGCCCTCTCCAGCTGTGAAGGGTGTCAGGCCACAGACGTAACAGCTGGAATTAGGTTGGATGTGGTTTGCAACTTGCCACGCCATCGTCAGGAAAATGTTGATATTATCTATCCTTACGTCTGGGGGTGTCATTCCCCGTGGAGCTCCTGTGACGGACGCCACCAGGGTCAGGAAAAGGGTGACAAACATTCTAATATCTCAGGTGAAGACACAGTTCCTGTTGAAGCAGGTTTCACATCAGCATCTTCTGGACTCTGAAGTAATTTTGACCTGTGAAACAAATGCAGCAACTGTTACTTCACTGTGTGAACTGTAAGTCAGGAGTAAACCACACAGCTCCCCAACATTTACGCAGCTAAGAAAACAAGTCTTACTTGTTTCAGCGGTCAGAGGTCAGCTGTTCTTCTTCTGACTATCAGAGTCCTCCCCAAGATCCGCTGTAAAGGAAGAGAAGGTCCCGTCTTGTCGTCCTCTCTTTTATCACAATGAAAACGCAGGCACAACCCAACGAGTGTCGTCTGAGCGTGTCACAGAAATCAATACCCCCTGATCCTTTTACAGACGGCACGATTTTAATCATTAGGGGGCCGACAGGATCCCACCAGACCATTACTGGAAGTGTTTTAGTTACATCAGAACAATTTCTGGGAACAAGAAAACTTTATATGTTTAATAATATTGTTTTTGGGGGGAAGTGCATTTGCCCTGATTTTGTATGTCAATGAATGATGATGTGAAACAGTTGAGAACATTCATCATTTAGAAAACTCATGAAAATCAAATGTAATTTGTGACACTACTTTGATAAAGTCATTGAAACAGTCACACTAGTATTCATTTTCGACACAGTACCTTTTAATTGTAACCAACTACATTTCCAAACTCACGTTTTCCCAGGTTTGTTTTTAAATGTCGCCCTCTGCTGGCACTTCACATGTATTTCACAAGTTTCACAACACATGTTTCATACACAGATTCAATTTTTTTTATGAGCACGTGTCTCAGTCAGACATCTGGTTGGCATCGCCGATGGAAATGCTGCATATGCTTCACATCTGTGTCTGCTTCCTTCCCAGGCGACGGGACAACCCTATGAACAATATGCCAAGATGATTTTCATGGAACTAAACGACGCCTGGTCCGAATTTGACAGTCAAGGACAGAAAGCTCTCTACTGAGGACTTGAACGACGATGATAAGAGGACGTTCCGGCTAATTCTGTCATCTAACCTCAGACATGTTGCCACTTTGGTCACCATAGCGAAAATATCTGCCTTTTTACTGACGCTTTTACCCACTGACCCCCTTGACGACTCAATGTAAACACACCATTCCCTGTAGCTCCTGTATGTGGTGCAACAGTGTTCCTCTTTCTTGAACACCCCCCAGTCCAAGCGGAGCCACCGATCAAAGCAGAATCATGGCGATGTCTGAGAACATTTGATTCGCAGGAGACGACACAGATCAAAAGTGAGAAAGGGACATTAAGATAAGGAGAAAAAGACATCAGGGCTGAGCTGAACAAGCAGCGTGCAGATAGAGCCTAGTTAGTCTGTCAAGCACAGGAAGCATTTCATAGCAATCAAACGATTTACCCTGAAGACTTTCTGTTCAATATGTAACCGAGGTGTAAATGAATGGCATCAGACCTGTTTTTCTTCCCAAATGTGCTGTTTGAATGAACAAAAGGGCAACGACACACATGGATGTCCACCAGCCTCAAAATTACTGATCAAAACAAAGTTTGTTTTTACAAGTCATATCTGTTCAGATGTCCATCGCTGAATTCGCAGATCAGACAGTGGTGATGTCGTAGGTTTGTCCGATAACCTTCCACAGGTTGGGATGATATATTTTAGCATTAGCGCATGTACAGTTCCATCCATGAAGCACCGCGAGGCCTCGGGTGTCCTCACTCGTACAGTAACAACGTATACGTGTTTCTGCTGGTAACAACAGAAGCGGCTCCATGAAAGCACAAACTTCAAACTGTGCAGCTTTTGAGTTATTTATTTGCTAGATCATCTCCTGTTTTTACTCGTCAGGAAGACGCTCAGGATTTTTGAGCTGGGTGTGTGTGTGTGTGTGTGCGTGTGTGTGTGTTGCAACTTAATCTTCAATCCAATCACACCACTGAGCTTCAACAGTGCAGCACAGCAAGGAAAGCTGATTTTTGCAGATTGATATGAAACGGAATCAATATAATGCTACTGATTAACTCCATCTCTTTTGTATGTCTGCATATACGCTCTCTCACCATTTCCCTATCTTGCAAAGATCGCAACATTTCCCTTCACGTCAGCACGTGATGCGAGCTGTTTACTTTGATTTCTATCAACAGCACTGACACTTTTGTCTGCAGCAATCATGTCCCTTTGGTCTGCACAGGTAACAGCAGCACCAAGTCATATCACATGTGAGATCCAGCACATGTGGCTCAAAGTCTGAAGAGTCTTGATGTGGTACAGAGGGTAAAAGAGTCTGACGGCTATAAATGCCATCAGGAAGAGAGCGGAGGGATCAGTTTGTCCTCGCAGACAGAGCTGGAAATGTTAAATAACTACAACCACACACAGGAAGTGTATAGTATGTGCTCTACTTACACAGACGAGCTACATGTGACATGAACCCCCAGAGGTTCCCTTGCTAACTGAATTCTATATCTGCAACCTTACAGCTATGTTTAAACGCTAACCTCTGTACTGTAGTCAATGGATGTGTGTTATTTGAACTTGTGGTACGTATGGAAGTTGGATACTGTATGTCATGTGTTTGCCTGTCTGCTGTTGAAGTACTAAACTGTGTTTAAAAAAAAAAAAAAAGGTTCTGTTTACTGTTACAGGATGTACATAATGATCAAGTGCAATGCACACAAATAAAATAGTAAACTGAAAACAAGAAATAAATGTTCATCATTCATTAGAAAACATTTATTTTTCTTCTGTTTTTTTAATCTACAAATGAATCCATTGTCTCTTTCTAGTACTGATCCAATCAGTTATTCCAGAGGATGGTAACTTCCAGTCAGTGTTAAATGAACACACATTGCTTCAGCGTTGCACTTCTCATATGTGAACATTTACGAGTTAATACATTTTCCCTTTGGGCCCAAAGTCGGGGAAGCGGGACTGCAGTGTCAGTGTTTAACCGTCCAAAAGGAAAGTTGGGGCAATTTGAAGATACCCCACCTCAATCTGTGATTCACTGTTAAATTACTGCCACACAGTTTTTCCCTCCGTGAACTACGCTGACGCACTTCCTGAGAAAGATTCAGGGGTCACGGCTGTCTGACATTTTATGTTCCAGACACATTTCACAGCATTAAACACTGAGTTTCAGCATGTACTGCTGTTTTTCTATATCCAGTAGTTATTGCATTTTCTGGGTGGACTCATCTCTTCCACGCACTCGCTTTGAGTACAGACTGGGGGATTTGTGTTTTTTGGGTTCTTAGCCCCCTGACGTGGAAAGGCCTACACATCAGGACTCGAGGCTTTCAACGTCTTAATGTAAGTAAGGTTTATTTTTTACTTCCGTCATAAATGACAAGACATGAAGACATGTTGATCGGTGTGGCACAGTCCAAGATAATTTAAATATTTTAGGGCTAATAAGGCCTGAAGGTGTCCTCACTACATGCAGAAACTTGACAGATAGGCTGTTGAAATATTTTCTGTGTGACGTAATGAGAGAGGAGGATTTGCTGTCTTAAGAGTGTTTCTGTGCGTGGGTGTGCGCATGTGTGGACAGGAATGTGGTTCTCGCATCCCAAGACACTGGACTATTCTTCGGGAGTGTAGATTTTTATCAGTTATGTTTTCACATGAACATAACTACTTATATAGTGCAAAAGAGTACTTGAAGCCAATGACAGGTAAGTCATATTTACTGCGCTGCCATCTTCTGGTACCGGTAACTTGCTTTATGCATTTGACTAAAGAATATACACTTAGACTAAACTGAAGTCGTCCTAATAATGCTTCACGGTCAATGGCTGTTTGGTTTTCAAACTCTGCTGCCGTCAGCAGAACTCATCCCAAGATACTGGCAAATCAAAAATAGGCTTCACTTGACATGGATGGGAAGTTACTGCAGCTGTGATGGGAAGCAACAACAGAACACTAAAAATAACTTGGATAACATGGATTTAAAAAACCTACAAACTAACTAGGTTGTTGTCAGGGTTTGTTGCTATTTGCCTCTGGAGTTCTTCCTCTTTGGACTTCTCCTGATGACGAATTCGTAGCGTGGACAGGCACAGGTGTGGACCTCCTAGTTTGCATGATGTTACTAGTTTAGTTCAGAAGAGGACAGGTGGGGGCGTGGGGACATCAGGGGAATAAGTAAAAGGAATGAAGCTACTAATGAAGTGCTTCGTCAGACCGTTGGTAACTTCAGCAACACCCAGTGGCTTTGAGGATGACAAAGTAGTGAGTGAGTGAACAGTAGTAAGGTGTTGCTTGATGCCAAAACAGTAAGCTGAAAGTAAATAAAATATTCCAGGGGAGCAGTGACGTTGCTGGATATTATGATCAAGCTCTCCAATGTTACATATTTTTTTGCACTCGCAACAGCATGATGTCCTGTTACACCGTGGGTTCCCCATCTCACTGACACATAAAGAGTAAGGTTATTATGGGATATATATATTATATTATTTATCATTTTGCAGGACACTGAAGTTCCATTGGCTGGAGTGCGTCAGAGGAGTTAAGGGATTAAATGCACTCGCTCGCTCACGCACTTAACTACAAAGTCCCTCTGTGCTACAGCTGTGGAAAATGTAAAGGGAACCTCTGACAGAAAGCGTTTGCAGTAAACTCCTGTCTCTGTTTGTAACCATTTTTATTAGTGAAGTTGCAAACAAAAAACAAGGTGTCGATATAATCGATATATATATATATTGCATAAAGAAGATATGCTAATAATAATACTGAGCGCAATAATATATGAAACAGTATAATATATATTGTGATATAACATAATGTGTAATAAGAGACAATAAGATAAAATATGCTATGATAATAGTAAAAGTAGTAAAAAATATAATATATACTGTACACACACAGTATGTATATTTACATGTATATTAATATGTATATATATATATATATATATATATATATATATACAGATACACACGCACGCACACACACACACACACACACACACATATATACATACATATATAGATATATATATATAACTACATACATATACATATATAAAACGTATGTTATCCTTAAAAATATCCTTAAAAACATGCATATCCTTCAAAAAAGAACAAACCCTCCCTGACAGACACATATCCATGCAACCAGGGGCATGCCCAGCCTGGCATGTGTGCCGTTTTGTGAGTCAGTGTTGTGTACTCGGACACCCTGGACCAAAAATAGCCCTGTATGCCCAGAGACACACTGCTCCACATAAAGCTCGCTCTGTGTCAGACGACTTTTGCATGTACTATTGACCAAGTTCTAATTCCACGGCGAATGTTCAGGATACTGAGCGATCAGCAAACATTAATTTTCCTGCTTTTACTGGACATCCAATGCTATGGGACTGCTGGTGAGTCATTTCTCTCAGTTATTAGCAGATTATTTCATATGCACTGCTCACTCAACTCAGGATTTAAATATGGAAACACAATCTTCTAATGTCCCTGGCTTTCATGTAAAAACATCTACTCTTTCTTTTGAAACTGCATTTCCACTCTCTCCTTTTCAGATAATCTCTGTCTTCTTTCCCCTTATCAATTCAGTGATTTATCTGCAGCTAGAGAAACTATTGTTCTTTAAGGAGGCAGCCAACAGTGATCTTAACTCTGCTGTGTCTTTGTGTTGCAAGAAGTGAAAGAGGAAGGAAACATGACATTGATCAACTCCACGCATTCACATTAGCTGAAGGGGATTGACGTTAGGATGATATATACAGTCTGTAGCCGGGGTGTATTTAGCCTCAGCTAGTTCTCAACTCACCCCGAGCACAAAAACTGAGCAGGAAGTGCTGAAATAGTTCCGATCTGATGCAGATTGGAACATTAGATAGATGATTAGATATTTTATCATTCCTAAATGTAAGAGTTATATATGATGTTAACACGTTAGTGTCAGCCCTCCACTGCACCACAGTGCCTGCTGCCTGAATGAAAAAATGTCTCAATAAAGACTTCTATGTGAGCGCTGGGGGTGATTTCCTTCACCCATTGATCTATTGAACATGACATGACGCTGCAGCTGATTGGATACTGATACTAGTTATTAATAGGGTTGTTGTTTTGCAAGCTGAACACATGGGGAGGATACTTCCATCCAATATGTAGTATAATTACTACTGTCTTTGTTGGCAGGATACTCTTGTCCAATTCAAGTCCATTTAGCAGATATGGAGATATGGAGATATGGAGATGTGAGTCATGTTTACAAAATGCACTGAATAATGAATTGCCGGTCTATGGACTGATCAGATGGTGAGCGAAGTCAGAACATTAAGCGAGCTGTAAACAGAAACCAGGTGACATTTGAAATCCACCTCAGGCTAAAGGTGACCTGACAGGCTTCGACTGGCTGGCTTGTGCTCCCGGAGCTCAGAGGAGAGTTATGTTTTTTAATGTGCAGACTAACGGCAGGGATCATGCAAAAGATGAGATTAAGGCTCCTGTGCCCGGCGGTTGCCCGGTTAGACCTCGAGGGCTGACTGTACACCGCAAGTGATAGCAACTATACATTTCTTTCTGCCCACTCTTTCCAAGCTGATCTTCAGTGTGTAATGTTCTTTGCTATTAAGGACACTAAGGTCCCTGGATCAAATGCAACCTTAAATTTGTTGACACCTTACAAATACAGTGCACGATGTGCATGTACTCATGCTTCTCACAGATAAAACACAGGAAAACTTCACTGTGAAGCCTTTAGATAGTACATTTTATTTCATTAAAAAAATATCAATGACTCTAAATAAAGCGTTTCATTTTAGGCTGTGGCTCTGATGACACTGATGACATTCATGGTCAGTATATAATTATCCTTTATTACATTATTTCCAGTGTCTCTATGACTGCTGGATTATGTTCAAGAACAAAACGGACAGAATTTGTTTTAGTATATTCAAATGAAACTTTGTACAGTTCAGTTCCTTGATGTTAATTGAAATATCCTGTGCGCTTGATCACACTAGCATAGTCGGGGTGACTTATAATCTGTACTGCACCCAGCCAGCAGGGGGCGATTGAACACCTGGCTTCATTTTGGGCCTGAAGCCTTTTTGGTGCACAAAAGCAGAACTCTAGGCGTTTTACCAGGTATAACATCTGATGAACAAGCAGCAGGTCAGGTTTATATCCCCAGGAGATGGCCGACCAGATGACTTCACTTAATAGACGGACACAAATATGGGTACCTCTATTGATGGTCCTCAGAGGATGAACAGTAATAACCTTGGCTGTTGAACCAGCATCATCATTCCTCCTTTGAAGTTTTGGTCAAATCAGTCATACATGAAAGTTGCTTGCTATTTGTTCCAGAGGTGTCCATTTCAGACTTTACTTCTTGGCTCTGGTTAGAAAGGGGTCGACTGACTGGGTTTGGGATGATAATGGGTTGACGCACAGACTTGGCATAAGAAAACTCATTTCTCCCTCTTCCCCTTTAATGCTCTCCATATTTGTTCTCTCCCTGGAAAGACACGTTTTGTGAATATCACTTTCAAAGAAGAACCTGAGAGCTACACATAACCTACTTGTTGAGGAATAGGTGACGTGTGTGTTTAAAATACAAGTTGGAGATTGTGTTCAGGGATTTGTGGTTTCGTGAGTGACTCCATCGTGCTTTCATGATGTGGTTATTGCAGTGGCAGCAGCCAGCAGACGGCCCATACAATACGGTCATTTCATCACTTCACACACACACACACACACACACACACACACACTGCTGCGGATTGTGAGCACTTTGCCAAAATGTGTGTGATACACAGAGAATGAGAGCAGATAGAAATAAAAGACCAGATGATTAAGTAATACACCCACCCGACAGGCATTTGGCTTTGGTGCGAATTACCCCCACAAGGCTTTATGTCTGAGCCCTGCTTGATTCACTTCCAGATGTTCACCACTCAGATCTAGCACAGGTGTGTCAACATGCTGCGAGGCCACAGACCCAAACAACGCCCCTCTTAATACAAAAAATGAAAATTCAAATGAAAAATTATTCATGTTACAGCTTTCATGGTTCTAAAACGTACTTTTTAAACGACTCTTTTTCTAATATACAATAAATCAAGTGGCAATTAAGTTTCATGTGTAAGACGACAAATCAGACGTTAAAATATACAAATTTGAAAGCATCAATGCATCAGGACGTGTTTTAAATTACGTCTCATCACATGGTGGTTTGTGCACTGGCTAACTTGACTCACACCATTTTCCTTTTGCTTTCTCGTCAGTCTCTCCCCAGACTTTGACGGGCGGGGAAATAGAGCTTTGTCCCATTTCTGGGTACCGTTCATTTGAAATCTATTCCAAGGAGGAGACGTTCCATATAAGGAAGACAATGAATGCAGTGGAAAGTTGGTGCAATAGTCTGTATGCAAAACCTCTCCTGTGTGTGTGTGTGTGTGTGTGT
>CAAKHB010007663.1:61071-92059 GCA_901007665.1 Aeoliscus strigatus
TCTCCTGTCTCCTGTGTGTGTGTGTGTGTGTCAAAACCAGACAAAACTAGTTTTCCCGACAGTAAGTGCCTAATTGCCTAACTGTAACGTATCACATGACCAGTTTGTGCTGGCGTCACCCATCATGGTTGCTAGTCACTGCATAAGATTTCATGACACCGATTTGTTGTTGACGGCAGCGTCAGACGTCAGCAGGTTTTATCGCTCTCGCGAGTCCAACCATCAGTGTGTTCCTTTCATAGATATTGGCTACATTAAGCAGTGTCAGCTTGTGTTTCAGCACGCGTAGCTTTGGAGGAGACAGCTGTGCTCTGGAAAGGACATCAGACTCAGCTTGTCAGCACACATGACATCTTACATGAGGCTGAAATCTGGAGTATAAACAGGCATGTGTGCTCTCCAAACATTCCTACTGAATGGAAAGGCATTTGTTCAACTCGAAGACCCACAGATCTGGTCTTATCTGAAGGCTGCAGCTGCATTTCACAGCACAAAGGAAGTATATGATCTATTGGCATGACATGATCCCTCCATAAACATGAAAACACAGAGATGTATAGTACACATGTTACTGGTACAAACAGGAAGCAGCATTAACAAAAGAAAAGAAATTTTTCAACCTGAGTGTCCAGGTTGGGTCTGGGAGCCCTGAGAACACACACCATGAGAAGCTTTGCTCCATATATCGTACATGCTGAGGTCCACTAGAGAAAGTCTGGAAAGGTTCAGACTTGGGTGCAGCATCAGCAACAACTGGCTGCTACTGTTCTTAAGACTGAAGCCTGCTCAGTGGTGCATGAATCCAGAAACTCAAACATACAAAAGCAAACAGAAAAGTCTTCACATCACATCTGCAGACAATAACCAGACCAGAAAGGTGGTAAGTTTAGCATAAAAACTGAAGGCAAAGCCGTTTTATTCTACTGTTATGACATTTCTTCAGTGAACAGCAGGAAGCTGCAGCATCAAACCGACTTAGCAGACATGAGTGTGATATTGATATTCTCCTCCAATTAACAAACTTGTATATAAGCTGTCCAAACAGTCCTTCAAGTGACAAAGCAGCACCGTTAGTCAACAGTCTGAGTTGATGATTGTAGAGCACCACCCCGTTTATCTGCCTTATCATTTCCTCCCCCTCACCAAAATAATCACAGGATGGTCCAGGGACCTCAGCTCGTTGTGGAACGGCCTCTGCAGGGCAATCACACTGCAGCAGAATCAAACATACTCAAAACGCAAAAAAGATCTGATTTCACCTCTAATCACAGCATGACATCATCCTGTAGGGACGCATTCACTCTAGTGAAGGTTTATTTATTCATTATTCATGAGTAGATCACCAGCTGCTAATGTGCAACATCACTCTATGAATACTTTACAGGGAAAGTTATTTATTCATTCATTCATTCATTCATTCCAATTTTGTCATGTTCATAATATGCTCAACTCACCTGTCGCCTGGACATTGATGTGCTACCATCTCCATCTAGAAGGGATGATGAGATAAATTAGCTAATTTTTCGGGAAAATATATTTTTAAACATGTGTTGGCAATACTTATTATAGAGACAAATAGAAAATAGAAATAGAAATAAAAGGTAAGGTGAAAATAGAAGGTAAGCTGAAAAAGCTAAAAACAACAACAACAACAAAAAAAACCTCAGGAGAGAAGACTGGCATGACACGCTGTCCCGTGAGGATTGCGTCTCACAGAGCTGATGTCATTCTCACCGACTGGTTGGGATGATGTCATACGAGGGAATGAGGTGATCTCTGCTTTATAAATGCGTGAGGTTTCCCTGCCGTGCTTTTTCCAATAATCTTATATGGACAAAAAGATACTGTGTGACTGAAAATGCCCGGTTGACGTGAATTTTAAGATCGTGAGCAATAAAAGTCATGTGCCTGCATCATGACGCACATCAGCCTAAGTCATCTGCAAATGAATCGCCGCCCCTTCATGAAGACTAGCGCACAACAACGCAGCCTCTCTACATCATTAGGTTTGATGGTGACAGCAGGTAATGTCTCACTGCGCCTCCAGAGCACATGGATTCGTGAGGGAGGACATGGACTTAACTTCCATTCTATGAATGATTTATTTCTCACAGATTTTGACAAAAAACTTGATCATAATCTGCACCTAGAAAGCATGATGGCACGTCAGGAGACTTTGCAACGTGGTCAATGAAATCATTTCAAACCAAAATAAAAATGAGAACAGGCAAATTCCTTAATGACACAAATGTAATAATGATTCTAGAACACAAACACATTCATACTCTGTCCTTTAGTTCCAATCCAGTCTTTGTTTTAGCATTGAAATCACGCAGCAGTTTTCTAAAAACATAAAGAGTTGCTGGTAAAACTTGAATGTAGGTACAATAGAACCATTACTATAAACTTGGGACATAGCAGTATTTTGGACATCAGCCAGGCACAGTCATCGGAGCAAAAAACTATTCTATAGAAAGACACTTGAACGTATCACAGTTCACTCTCTCCTCTCTCTCCCTCTCTGTTCGTGTGTGTGTCAGTTGTGTGGGTGGGCTTCATCAGTCAGCCCCGGCGTTTCGTGAGCGAGAGAGAGAGAGACAGAGAGAGAGAGAGAGAGTACCTCTCAGCTCTCAGAGGGAAATCTCCCTCACTGAGGACTTCATCCCCCTGAATGAACAGAGCAAAGACAACGGAGCGATGTAAGGACATCCCATTTCTACGCAGCAGTTTGCCAACAACATCCAAAGCCTCTGTGGCAATCCTTCCTCCTCCTCCTCCTCCTCCTCCTCCTCCTCCTCTGCACACGGACCAGTGGACATCTTAAATGTGACATTTCTGTCAGGTCGGTAAACAAACTGATAGTCACTCTCTGACAAGCTGTCTGTATACTTTGTACTGTACTAGGTCTTTGCTTCGATATGTGCTGCACCTTCCAGACTGGACTACTTCCAGACACGTGACTGAACACTGGACGGCAACAGGATAAAGAAGTTTCCCACGTGTGTAAACTAGTTTCCAAGGGTTCACTTGACTGAATTTTGTAAGTCACCATTTGTTAGACGTGTATTTGAACGAATCACACCACAGACGTATCGTACGTTGTAGTTCCAGGCTCACACACAGCAATCAACACGTTGAGTGCTGCTGTTACCGTCCTCCTGTCTCACAACTTTGGAGTCATTAGTTACTAGTACTCTGCAGTGATTACCACATTGCTCCCTGTGTACCCTGTGCTGATCACGTCACTGTCAGCAGATTATTGCAGTCCACTGGAGTCATCAGCACTATGCTGGGAGTATATGTGCTTCATACCACATTACTCTGAGTAGAAGTAGACTAGTACTTCACAATAGTTATTACTACATGACTTTCAGAGTAGTCAAGCCATTACTATATAAGTGCCCGAGTACTCTTTAATAATTACTACAATACACACTCAGTCCATCCACGTGTAGCCTTGGACCTGCCTGAGGTTTTTCTTCCTCACCTCCGTTGCAAAGAGCTGCTCATGCAAATGTTGGGATTCTTTTGCTAAGTGTCATGAGATAACTGTTGTTGTGAACTGGAGCCATCCAAACATTATCTGCCTTGACCTTAAGTCATTACTGGAATACTAGAACAGGTTAAACCTCAAACCGCAGCCTTCTCCAATCATGACCCCTGCAGGTGAGTCTCAGGTGTATCTCACACAGTACTTGTATATTACCATCTGATCAGATGGCCTTGATGACAGTGAAGTATTTCCCAACACACCACGGGTGTTTTTACAGTTCAAGGAGTCTTAAACATCCTAAACCAGAGACCTGACAATGAGCAGCTGATTTGAATCAGGTGTGTAGGAGCAGGGTGACATGTAATACCTGCAGGATGGGAACAGTAGTACTCAGTTTGGGCACCCCTGTCTGAATAAAGTCATGTGATAACATATATCGTTTTTTTCATCAAACTATGATGAGAAATATTTTGATTATTATAACTATACAGCTTTTCTTTCCGGGTAGGTGAGAATAAATACATGGCAACTTCTCATTCTCCAGACGTCAATCCCTCTGTTGCAGGTGAAAGTACGGCGACATACAGTACCTACAACCACTGTGCTGCGTACGAATAATAAACTTCTCTCTCTGCTGTTGATTGGGGAGATGTTAAAAGCAGTGGTGCATTTCGACGTTCAATCACCATCAGCACGGACACCTTATCAGATGGTAAAACTCTTTCCGTGTTCAGTAACTGTCAGTCATCACCAAGATTAAATCACCCACGTGTGTGCACCTGTTTACGTGACACCACACGGTCAAGATGTGGAGCGACAGACGTTGTTATAGTGAAATGAGTGAATATTACTTAAGACTACGTTATTACTTTTGTCTGGAGCTGGAACTTACTCAGTGGTCATTAGTGCATTGTCGGACAAATGCTGTGGATTCACTACGACACTGTTGTATGAACACTGAGGCATCATAACTGCAAAATCCCAAACTACATTTGCGTCCCTGTTTATAGTTTGAGGGTTTGCTCATGTTAACTTTGACCTTGCCTTGTTTGAGGGAGAAAGTAGAAGGGCTTGTTTTAACGTTATCTCTGATGATCGGACCTGATATCAGATGAGACACTGGTATGAAGTCAGTTTGTGATCTATGGGATTAAATGTGTTTGTCAGTCAGCTGTTTGACATACCTGAGAGGGAATACAGAGGGTGGAACAGAACTGTTTTAATACATGAGTTGGTGAATTATTTCATGATGGCGCTTTCTACAACCCGTTAGTGGAAATGCTGAATAAATAGTAAACAGCAAGTTGCTGTTTCAGAGCTTTGTGCAAAACACACTACACATTTACACATTCAGGGAGAGCCTGGCATTGTATCAGCTGGACAGCTGTGTATGATGAGGAGTGTTTCCCCTCTTTTGGCCTCAATATGTGTGGCTGCTGGTGGCCAGAAAGGGAATTTGAGTTAAAATGAAGAGCATATGTATTTATCTGACAAGAAATTAATAGGTGGGTAAAAGAATATCTCATTATCTTAAGTTCTTTAATTCCACTAGTGTTCTACTGGGTAAATGTGTCCAGTTCTTCAAGCTTTTATATATTTCAATTTTAATTTAGTTGAGCAAACCAAACCATTTTTAACATGCTTGTCGAATTTAATTGACAAGCAATCTGATTTCAACTCATTTCCACTGATAGTGTCTGCGTGTCAACTCCGTTCTGCTCTCCTTGTCTAATCATAAGAATCTTGATTATCCTGAAGGCAATCTTTCATCTCAAGCAACCTCTTAAAACCACTCTTTTGCCTCCGTGTGTCCTCAGACTCATTGCAAGCGCAGTCCTATCAGGTCATGCTTTAAACACCACAATGTAAGTATGTATTAATATATATGTAGCTCACTGCCTGTAATGTCATAAATGTGAGGATTGACAGGAAACTGTGGAGCTTGGGGAGAAAGAGAACATGAACGTTGTCCAGGCAGTAGCAATAAATTCAATTGTGACGTTTTAAGGTAAAAATATTACTGGGCCCAGGAACTTAGTAATTTTTGACAATTGCAGCATCTTGTGGCCTTATTTCTGTGTGCATCCTCTTAAGAACATACGAAGCTTATGGGATTTGTCTGACGTAAATCAGCAGACTGTTCATACTGAGTTCTTTTAATAGATTTGTTATATTTATGGCGCAATGACTAACTACTGCAACCCGCCTCTATCGTGTTTTTATCGCGGCTTTCTTCTCTGTCTCTCCAAAGGGTTTTGTCTGTGATGTTGTCTGTGATGTCCCTGATGTCCCTGCACGTTTTCTTGGTGCCCTACGGTGAGTCCTATCTCCAACAGAACTGTGCTTGACATCCTTAAAGTCGCCGGCTGATTTTATGTTGTTACTGGTGCAGAGATGGTGCAGTAGACTGTGGAGTCTCCAGGATTTCAAGTGGTACATGTAAATTTCTCAGTCTGCTGCAGACACAGAAAAATATGTTCTTGTACAACCAGGTAACATTTGTGTTTATCTGGACGTAAATGGGCAAAATTGGTGAAATTGAAATGATGGAAGTACAGCTGGGGGTCAGAAAATATCAATATGACATGTACCACTGGGATGTTTGGCCTGTAGAGATGGAGATTATATTTAATTATGTTGTCAAGCCGAGGAGGAAACGCTAAGTGCTACGTTTTAGTCCATGTGACATCGCACGCAGGACACAGCCTCATGCCTGAGTATTATAATATACTGTATTGGATGACAGATGACAGAAGATCTCCCCTGTGTGATAAGAACTGGTGAGATGAGAACATACAGTATGGCAATAAAGCTATCCAATACAACATCCGCTGGGAATTTTGATGATGACAGGAATATTAAAATCAAGGTGCGAACATTGGGAAAAGGGTGTTATTACAAAATGACTGGGTTAGAAACATTAACAAAAAGAGGTATTGGGAAAATCTGTCAAGAATGCTGAAACGTATTCTGAAATTACTCGACAGTTATGCTGAAGACAAAAACAAAAGCACCAAATGCTGATTAGGTCGTGTTCAGGAGGAGGCGGGGGTAAATGAAAATAAAAACAGTATTTCTTTTCAAATGTGTGTTTTGCTTTGAATAGGATGCACAGTTTTGAACACTCGAAACTAAAATGTTCCTTGTAAAACCTAATCTTCCTGCCCTGCTGCCTTTCTGTGACTAGGTACTCTGGGTTTTGAACTTCTTGAGGGAGCCACACTGCACTCACGTGCTCACGACCTTCCATGGCAGGATGAGCTGTGCTGTGACTCACTTTCAACTCAGCTCACTGTGGAGGAAGGTGGAGCACATCCTACAGAGACAAATGTCTTTAAATCAAACCTCCCACACACCTCAAACTGCAGCTTCAGGAATTCGTCAACTGGATTTCCTCATCAGGCCTCTGGTGGTAAAAGTCTTTTTTAACCTGTGAATTGTAGCTGTCAGCATTTTTTTTTTTTTACGTTTCTGGATCAAAAATTGTAGGGTTTGTGACAGAGTTTGTCAGGATAAAAATCTTCAAATGAAAAGTCAGTGTGTAGCTGATCGCATGTCATTCTCACAAACTAACCTATGCATATAAAGATAGCCAGCAAGTAGTGAATCGAGCTGAATGTCACGTTATTCTCCAGCTAAACTGCATATTTACAAAATTATAAAAACCACATGATGTAGTATAAAGTTCTGCATTGCAAACAATGTTTGTCTGTTTACTATAATAATAAATAAATGCACTCAAACTGGATGCACAACATGCCAAAGCACATTTCCAAACTTTCACCGTTCCCATGCAACCTACGAAGCACATCATTCACCTCCTGAGGGACATCGGAGCGTTACATCAGATGAACCGTTAACAGGAGCTGCTCATCTCCAAATATGATTTACCGGCTATCTCCAGTCACATTCCTGCTGATGGGTTGGTGTGATAATAGTACAAAAAAAAGCATCAGCAGATGAGGAAACATAAATGATAGCAAAGGTTTACCTGGCAACAGGCTGACAGAGGTGATTCAGTCTGCGTGTTGTCAGTCTTCATTGAAGATGTCCTAAAGGACCCTGCTGACATGTCAATCCCAATTCAATTTCTTTTCAGATAGCATCACGCGCATGATCACAGCAACCAGGAGAGTTGGGTTCAGTTCACCAAACATGTATACAAAATACGCAAATAAATAATACGTATAGAAAAGTTACGTATTCATTGTGCTGAAAATGAAAATTGAGCATGATCTTTGAGCAATTAAACAAACCCTTTGCATCATTAGCTGGGGGTGGCGTAATGTGGACATGCGGGAGGACAGGAGGGTCTGTGTGCATCGATCTGAGAGTCGGTGTGACGCATCCAAATCAATAGTGGTTAACTTAAATCTCCCTCCCTCCTGAACAATGACAGATATGTAAAGTCACAACTGAGTTTTATGAAGGTTTGACGGGTCCTAGAATAAATAAGACTATCAAACATATTAACATATTAAATCACAGCGACAATACGTTAGTGAGTTGGTAAGTTGGAGATTTTAAACATTTTTAAACATTTAAAATAATGATCTGAACAGGACCAGATCATAAAAGATCATGGAAAGGAGGGAAAAGATTATTTAGTAATAAATAACTTTTACCAAGTAAATAGAAACTGAATGGTGCAACTAACATGGATGTGTATTATTCTGCCAGGAACCTGTTTGAACATACTGTGCAGAATTGAAGACTGGGAACAGCTGACTTGTGAGCTTCAGCCTCATGGACCACCATCGGGCACACTGATCTCTGGGCGAACGGCCATGAGCCTGCAGCGCATGGCGTGAGTATGAAGTTGCACATTCTCACTCTCTCATTCCTGCTTCCCCAAAGTCTGCCAGTGAGTGGGGGTTTTGGAATCATGTGATCAGCAAATCAGAGAAAATGAGAAAAAAAAGATTGTTTTGCATCTAATTGCAGGTCGCAGACAGATGATTCAGAGGTGAATGATGGCAGCGCGGAATCGCATATTCCTACTGTCTGTGAAGAAGAGGATGCATTCAAATGTTCTATTGCTCTTGACACTAAATCAAGCTTTGTTGCCATGGTAACTGTCATAATCTCAGAAGCCACTGCTGCACCCATTCTCCTCAAAGTGCCGCCCCGACCTGGTAAGTTTATCCATAGTGGGACATGAAACTGACCCACACTAGGATTACTGAAGGTTGTTTCCTTCTAGACTATTTATAATCTTTGTTTAGCAGGGAAATAGGCAGAATTCCACACATTTTTGTAGGAAAAGACAATATAAATAGATAAATGAAGGCCAAGAACCTGAAGATTTGATGGTCTAGAGTTCAGCTCACCTTGTTTAATTCACATTTGCAAACACCCACTAGGACCACTGTTATTTAATGGTTGAATGTGACTCAACATTCCGTTCACTTTCCTTTGAACAGTGACTATTGTTCCTGAAGCAAAGCCTCCACAGTGGACGGATAAAAGATTTGTTTGATGAAACAAACATTGTACTGTTTCGCATTGTTTTTGACATGACTATTACTCATTCCTCAAAATCTTCTCCACATTTGGCATTGCCTTCTACATCACTTTTAAGACATTCTCATAACTCATGAAGTGAGTTCTTTTGCGCTTCATACGCATGCAAAGTGAATTAAATGATAAGCTTTGAATACTTTTATTACTTCTTCTTCCTCAGTGAATCCTGACTTTTATTTACTGTAAAAAAATACAAGATTCAATCATCTTTGCCTCTATCTGTCTGATTTGTATTGATTCTGCTGTGGAGCATTCTGTACATTAATCTATTTTCATATGACAGTGAAACCCCCCCCTCCCACCAACCTGTCATATATCCAGACCATTGATGCAGACCTGATTTTACAGTGGGAGGAACCTGTACATCTTCATTCTGGCCCGCTGAGGTGTGAGGTCAGATATTCTTCAAAAGCCACTCACCCAGTCTGGCAGGTAAACGCTTTGTCAGTTAGTTTGTCAATGTTGTGTAAGGGATTCTCTGTTGTGCGGGGTTGCAAATCATCAATCACCATTGTGTTCTCAATTTAGTCACTTAAGTCTGAAATCTGCACGGAAAAAAAAGTTGATCGATATTTCCCAAATGGGCATCATGTCCTAAAGGACATCAATTAATGACTCCTAAAATGCCTTCTTTTGAAAATAACCACATATGAGCAGCATGAATCAAACGCTACCTGCACGAAAGATGAGTTGAATACCAAAGTAGATGTGTTAATACCGATTCACTAATTAATGATTAAGGATTTTAGCAAACGGAAACACAAACAGGTTTACCTATTTGTGTCAATGCACTAGCTCACCAAACTACTTTTATTTAGTTAATTTACTGCGAGGCAGTAGGGTTGTTTATAGCTTTACGGTGTATTAAGCATTAAATTTGCACACAGTGTTCAGAATCATTTCTACTTTTATGCATAAAATGTTTTGGGAGTCATTCCTCTTCTGTGTGGGAGGAACATAATAATACCGTACTAATAAAATGTGAATACATACTAGTACTTCCTGCAGTGTTCATTTGCCAAACTAAATTGCATAAGACTTGCGTAGACTGAAATGAAGTCAAATAGTATCAGTTCTGAATGTACTCTGATTTTGCTTCACTAGTCGTCGATGACTGACGTGCACATGTTGGCGACGTGTACGACTATTGTCTACAGGTGGTTCCTGCACCTGCTGAGCCCAGGCTCATTCTTGATCTGAGCCCAAAAGTGAACTACACCATCCAGGTTCACTGTGCCAGCGTGGACGAGCCTCCACTGTGGAGTGACTGGAGTGAGCCCTATCATATCTACCTGTACAGTAAGAGACTTATTTAGAGATTTACTTCTACTAAAGCAGATGCCGTACTTAACCCCTCTACACCTACAATGACAGACAACACAAGTCTATTATTCCTGGACAGTCTGCGACAGCTGCAGAAGCGCTTGAGCATTTAACTTCAGAAAGGTTTTGCCTCTTCACACTTAACTTTGAATATCGGACATGTATTTTTTGGATGATATCATTTAGCAGTTATAGCTGCAATGAGTCTATTGTTATCAAATAGCTCACATGGAGACTGTAAAAGGTTTTTCATAAATTAGACCTGCATGTCGGTTTACCCCAGTGAGTCCTCAGATGTATCATGTTAGTAATTTGACACGGCTGCAGCTAGTAGCTAGTGACAGTCCGCAAGTGACTACTTTGTGACTCTTTGTGCTTTCATGACAGTTAACATGACTCTGTCATGCGCTTTGGCACTTAATAGCTACTGTTACCTGACCTCAGTGTGACAATATCATCAACCATGCAGTTTAGAACTCGTTTTAAGAATGTCCAAATGACACAGCTCCCCATCCGCTCTGAATGTCACAATGTACTGTAGATAGATAGAGACAGATAGACAGACAGATATCCAAGAGAAATTCCCCAGATAATTCTTCATACATCGCTGAACCCAATCAGCCCTCTCATAAATGGTTTAACAGAGATCAGTCAGCGTGAGCCATTAATGAAGACGTCTTTCCAATATGGCTGCAGTCAATTAATTCACAGGGCTGAAGGTTAGTGACGTCCTGCAAATCACCTGCATGACTCAACGCCTTCAACATTTTGAACCACGTACAGACTTCTTCACAGTCCTGTCCAAAGGGACAAAACATTCGACATCTCCCGTTTCAAACAGCGGCTGCGAGTTTAGCAAATTTCTTCATATTCAAACAGCACGGACTCAATAACGCCGATGCTCATCACAGAATCTTACTTTTGCTGCTGTGATGTTGGAGCTCTCACTTGCAACTTTGCTGCTGCAACAATGTTAATCCCCACAAGGTAGGACAAATAAAGGATAAACCTATCCTTTCTCTTACTTTATTAAGAAATTTCATAATATCTCATAAGAGAAAATCAACGTAAAAATTCATATCAGACTATCATTGAAGTCAGAGAGAAAATAAACCTGCGTATTTCGGGGGGGATTAGTCCATACCGGTGGTTGGTATGAAAGCAATGAAGGGCCAGGCCAAAACCTTGCAGAAAACTGAAAAAAACTTATGTGCCCTGCTCTTCTTCAAATGCTGGAAGGAGACAAGGTGTATTTTCAAACTCTGGATTACAACGTCATTAAAAAATTGATTTGAATGCACCACAACCTCCATGGCCAGCTCTGGAGAACCATAGTGCTTGATGACATCCTTAATCACCGCTTTGATGACTTTTTTGGCAATGTGTTTGTGTTGAGTCGCAGTGAAAAGGGAGATGTTGACCACTTCCAGCACTTCGCCTATTTGTCTGGTGATGACGGCAGTAATTTTGTCCTTCTTGAGGGACTTCCTGACTTTCCTGGGTAGATAGGAGATCAGCTTAATGACCAGTTCAGCAACAAGCAGTTTGGCCAGGCCTACCGGGTCAACTGAATAAACATCATCCAAGTCGTGAGCCGTCAGCTCCACAGACAGATGAATATGGTGATCTGTTGTGTCACGGGTCTTTTCCACGGGGGTCAGTTTGGCTGTCATGAGTCTGTGCAGATCCTTTAACGCCCCAGACACTTCTTCAGCTGCACTCATCTCCTGTACTGGCGCCATCTGCAGCCAGAGCTCCACTAACTGCACAATCTTACATACTGTGTGTTCTGTGATTGCGTAGAGCACTTCAGGAGAAATCCTCAGCCCATCGGATACTGAACTCACAGATGTGGAGATGACAAAGTCTGACAGGTGTTTATGCAGTGGGATAACGGGCAGTTGGTAAACCTCACCAGGTATCAGGTGATCAAAGATATTATTGGTCAGTTGTCTGGTAAACCTGATCTTGTCACTTGTAGACATTTGTTTTGCACTTGTGAGTGACTGGTTGAGTTTATCATACAGGTCCATTACATCTTCCTGGATGATATCGAATCTGACTGGAACAGGCGGTTCCGGGCTCTCCTTAACCACCGTGAATCTGCTGGAACTGCATCTGGACTGGGGTCTTGGAAACTCTGGGACAGCACCTGGCAGTGATTCGACCGATTCCTCAAAGCACGTTCTTTGTGGGGAATGCGTGCTTTGCAGATTCACCAGGAAGTCTGGGAAGACTGAGTCCTTGTTTTCCACCAGCCTCTCTAGTTGCTCCATCATTGTATCGTACTGAGGACCTACAAATTCAAAGAACCTGCTCTTGCGGACATTCTGATTGTTTGACTTCTTTACACTCGACGCAAAGAACGTCTTCATCCTTTTCAGTATTAGTTTGATGTTGCAATGAGGTCCGCATGAGGTCGAGTTTTCACTGCAGGTGTCTTCTTTGGAGTCAGGATGATGATCCTGGTTGATAATCTTGATGATGTCAGCTGCTGTATCATGAGCTCTCTGAATGATCTTTTGTGGCATGTGTGCACCCTCCGCCACCTTCTGGTAAACGTCTTTCCCACACCATTCGAGGAGAATTTCTGCCACAGCGTTTCTTGTTTCTGGGACGTTGACTGAAGAGGTTGAAGAGGAAGTTGTTGCACTATGCAATGAGTCTAGTCTGTCTGGGTGTCTGATCATTACTGTGGATTCAGGGTTTGTTTGTGTCTCCAGTGTTTCAGGCTGCCAGCACAGCGGTATGTCCAGCTTCCGCAAATATGCCATGAGGCACACTTGGACGTGAACAACCATTTTACTGAGAGTGTTGACGTTACTCATGGTGCCGTGGACAAATATGGCTGCATCTGTGGGTAGAGAAGTGATATCGGCCACACTGTATAAGGTCATGTCGGCCCGCTTCATCACCTCCTCTTCCATGAGGGCACGGAGCTCGTTTGTGCTCTCACAGGTTTCAGGTTGAGTGCTGAGAGCTTCGGCAAAGGCTTGATTGATTGACTGTCCCAGTTCGACGTGAATTTTTGTCATGTTGGGACAGTTTTGCATCGACAGCTCAACAAACAAGGGCAGCATTTGCTTCAGGACATCCCTCACCAGCGTCTGTGTCATCTCGCTGCACATTTCTGCTATTATCATATGGGTGGGGGAGTCCATGATCCCCTCAGCCAGCAGACTCCACTGGACTGGGGAGATCCTAGCAAAATATTTCTTGACCACACAGAGCAAAGTCTCTGGCTGGATCACAGTAGTACCCATCTCAGTTGAGCAGTCGTCGAATGAGTTATAACCAACTATTACAAGGGATTATTACAAGGGAACAGTCAACAGTCCTTTTTTACGTCACATCCATGATGATGCAGGTGCGATGACGTCATCAAAGCCTGAGCGCCATCAAACGTTTTCACACCGCTGCTTTGACATTTCTGTCCCCTCAACATGATGGAAACCCGCTCCAATCAACCACCACCGTCATAGAGCAGCTGAAAGCTTTTATTGCATCAACAAACAGACTGCAGCGTATATATACACGCACAGAAAGTGAGAACGGCATGCGAATGTCATTACTCAAATCACATTTGAGACATTTGGTCTTACTTCGGTGTCATAGATATACTTTATGTCCCAGTTCAATAAAGTTGCAAAAAAAAAAAACTATTTGTATCAACAAATTTCCACACTAATTTTAAACTAGATTTTTATTGTATTCCAAGTTTATCAAAAGTAAACAGTTAAAAAACAAGCTGCTGCTTGTCTCAAATTGAATTACTGATAGCAAACTGGTGAAAATTTGTTTGTGAATTTCTCATCAGCTCCTATTATCAGAGAAATGTATTAATATGGACTTTTTATGGAATAATGGTAAGCATTTCCAAAACAAAGGAAATGTCCCCATCGTAGACGATGTGTATGCTAAAGAATAGATTAACAGAAAAAATAAAACTACTACTTAGATGAATGAAAGTATTTGTTATTTTCAATGAAACCAAGTAACTACAAATATGAACAGCTTTTGGCTTTTGTAACTAACTAAACTGCTTGAAGTTTTCATGATTTTGATTGTGGATGGACCCCCCCTGCTTGGTTAGACAAATATGTAATAGATGGTATGGATTCCCAACAGCTAAAGATGTATCGACGTGTATATGCCAAAGTAAGCTGGGTTGGCCCGCTAGTGTATCCGTATTCTGGAACCCAAGAGAGACGTAAACAGAGACTCTACACAAACTTTGAACAATACGAGTTGTGATGTCATGTACTTTCAAGGTTTTCCTTTGTTATGATATTTTCTTTCAGTCGTCATTGGAGGCAGGTTTTTGTCTTAGTGCTGTTTAGACGGCCCTGTCACTCTCGCTGTCAGCCCCTGATTGAACACAGTGTTCAAAGTCCCTGAAAAGGTCTGCTGTAGTGATGAGAATGACGCAGGCGGTGAACAATAACCATATTCTCCACATTTGTTTTTGGTGTTATGTTTTTTCTCTGTCTCTTTCCTCAAGGTTACACTCTGGTGAAAAATAAGAACTGACGTGAGAAAGCAAAAGTATTATGAAAGTTTTATGAAGTAAATGACTATATGTATACTTGGTTTATTCTCAGTGGTGAGCTACATCCCTGAAACAGTTGTGGCCCGACCAGGGGAGGACATCACAGTTTATTGTGTGTTCAACGATCACAGCATGAACTCCAGTAGTGCCAGGTGGACGCTGAACGAACAGCCTCTTCATCACAGCCAGTACCACTCCGTCAATCAGTGGGTAAGAACAACTCCTTCTCTGCTTTTCATTGCTTTTTTCCTACTGATTTCGGGGATTTTCCCCTTTTACTTTCTACATTATGTCTAAATAAGCTGACAGATGTCTCTTCTCATGCAAACCAGGTCAGCCAAATCACAGTGCGTTCTTCAACCACTCAGATGCATGTCCTGCTGCAGTGCACGCAGGACATAGCTTACAGCCAGATCTATGTAGAGGGTGAGTTATTTTACAGCTACATGGTACACATTCGGTAAGACTGTGGCTAAGCTACGCACAATTCAACTTAATGTCAACAATATCTATTGCACACCGCAACAGGTAGTGCGGCTTTAAGGCTCTGACCTCGTCACTCCCGGCATGTTTGGATTAAAAACAAGACATGATGAGCAAATGCATCAAATAATTTTTGCATGATTTAGTGCATCATCCTTAACTGCAAGAGAAATCGAGAAGGTGTGGCCACAAGCTATGGCCATGGCCTGCTCAATAAACCATCAATTATCTGCAATTTATTTTGGATTCAACGATTTTTAGTTTAGCGCCTCCAGTACCAAAACTTAGCATTCCCGTTGGTGGTGACTTTACGCTTTTGGACATAATTGGATGAAGCGATCAACCATTACAGCAGCTAGATGAAACCACACCCAGAATTGTTTGTTAGCCAGTTATTGTTGTATGGGCAACTTGACCAAGCTAAGTGTGGATGAAAACACAGAGTATGTAAACAAATAATGGCTTCGTTTTGGCTGTGAAACTTTTAGTTAATGTAGCGTTTGTAGCTCGTCTCATCATGATTAGATAATTCCCATAGAAAATCATTTGGAGCACCAAAAGTAAACACAAAACAAACATGCCATTAACATCCTGTTCGCTCATAAGCTTTGGTATTATCTTTCAAGCAATAAAAATGATTATTTTTAGCAGTAGCACAAATTCATCCTCGAGATAGTTTTACAGTCCGAATAACTGAAGAGATCCAGTTGCGGCTACACCGTTGTCACTGCAAAAGACAAAGGCAGGAAAAGGAGTAGCAGCGTGAGAGCTCACACAGATTGAATTTGCTGTTGCTGCCAATAAACCTCAACATGTCTCCCTGTGTGTGCTACAGGAGCGCTCATTGACATCAAGTGTACAACCAATGGTGACATTGATTCCATGGACTGTAGCTGGAATAACGCCCTGTGGGAAGTGGAGCCCAGTTTCACATTCAGGTACACTATGTGTGGACAGTTCCTCATGTCCCGGTCTGAGGGTCAAAGGGCAGAGGGTGTTGTATCCAGACAACTGACATTTGTGATGCTGGGCTGTACAAATCAAACTAAAGTGAATCATCAGTGCGAACGCCTTTTCCACCCTCCGTGCGCAAATCCCGCTGTGCGGAAGTCTTTGTAGTGTGGACTCAACGTCTTACCAGGAAACAGGAAAGTCGTTTGTGACATCATTTAGCATTGACCTTATATGCTGCGGGTTACAGCCTCATAGAAAAACACTTCTGACTTTTTGCAGAGTTGGGGTTCGGGTTTACTTAAGGTAATCTGTTCTCCGCAGATGGGCTGACTTGACCTGTGATGTGATGGAGGAGAGAGAGAAAGCGGGTGAGACAGTGGGGAGGATGGGGCCCAAGTGCCTTCAGATGGGATCCACTCAAAAAACCTGCACCATTAAGCCTTTGAGGATGAACTGCTATAAACTGTGGCTGCAGATTTCATCCGATCTGGGACCCATCAGGTCCAAACCCATCTATCTATCACCCTTAGATCACGGTGAGTTCATGTCACAGCTCCATGAAACACACAGTCTGTATTCAAAAGTCCTCACCGTGTACAACTCTTACTTCTGACAAGTTTTCACTACAATCTCTTTTTTGATAGCTTTAAATAAAAAACAACTTTTATAGGACTATTAAGAAACATTTTGCATTTTACAGCAGCACATTGAGAGTGTAAATAATGTCCTGTCCCTGCATTATCTCCATTTGTGTGCTGAAATCTCTTCTTGATTTTATGAAAATCTGCCACTTTATGTCTTTTGAGAGTGACTATATTGTCACATGGAGAGTTAACCTGCATTGTAAAAACAGAATTTGGAGCATATTTTGTTTTCATAACTAAACTTCAGCGCTGCCATCTTAATTATTCATAGGGAAATAAACGGTCGGTGTGCAAGGTTAAATCTGAATATTAAGAACATTATGATAGGTCTCTTCAGAATAATAAACAAATAATATTTTTTTCAGGGATGGTGATAATGTTTGCATCATTTATGGTTGTTTTTCTTCACATCTACGACAACAGACATTGTGCATTTATCTGCAGCTGTTTGAGTGTTGTGCACTTGGGTTAGATCATGTTCTTTCACCTGCAGTGAAGCCCCATCCACCAACTAACGTGAAGGCTGTGAGCAAGAGTAGTGGGGTCCTGCATGTCTCCTGGGAACCTCCGTCTCTTCCGGTGGGGGGGCTCCGGTGTCAGTGCCGTCACGACTCATGGTCTCCAACGAGAGGTCAGCTGGAGTGGGAGGTGAGACTGGCAGCAACTGGCAGAGTTTTGACTAAATAAATGGAATACAACTTAGGTCCTTTAATCCACGCAGTAACTACTCTACTTTTTCAGTGTCTCTCTAAAGGACACTTTGAAACTGAGGAAAGAACCAACAACCTTCCAAATACTAGACAGCTGCGTTACATCGGGGATAACCACTGAAAACCCTCTTGACCTTTATTGTCGAGTCGCATTATCACTAGTGATGACACACTTAACACATTAGCAGTGTGTCAACTAATCAAATGACATGAAATGACATCATTCACCTGGTGTAACAGCTGCATCATGATTATTACAAGCTGTTCAGACAGATGTAGAGAGAATGAGCCTTTGTAATTTGCCTGGAACACACCAAGAAATCAAGCAGTACGGTTAATGTCGGGTCTGAACAGGTCTGAGGCCACAGTCACCACCAGGTCACACTGGTTTGACTCATCTTGTACTTGAGTCTCACATCTACTAAAATGATGAGATACTTTGATCTGGGCTCAGCTGATCAGAGGCTGATACATTTGGGATCTATTTTTCAAAAAGCCTTGAATCAGATACCACTTGTAAAGGTTTGGACTGAGATTGCAGAAAATGTTTTGAATGCAGATCTATAACACCGTGCGGGTACCAAAGGCGGAGGTTCCAGTTCCAAACTACGACCCGTGCCACGTGTATGTGGTTCAAGTGCGCTGCATGCACATCAGCGGCACGGGCTACTGGAGTGACTGGAGTGACTCGTTCTACTCGACACCCCAAAACCGTGGAGGTAATCTCTCTTTTTGACATGACACACTATCTGTCTGACACCACGGAACACACAATACACAGATCAGCCTCTTGTAGAGGTGATTGCTGGCATGTGATGTCATCGTCCATCTCCTTCTCAGCTCCTAAACATGGTCCCGACTTCTGGAGGATTCTTCAAGATGATGCAAACAGCAACCAGACAAATGTCACGCTACTGATTAAGGTACAGAATACGAGATTCAAACTCGCTGTTGTCTATTTTGAGCTTTAACAATAACCACCTGGGTTTTTTCAGACTGCGTCAGAGCTCCCCTGCTCTGTGGATGGATTCATAATCCAGCATAAAAGTGCCCGTGGTGGAGTGACTGAACAGCTGATTGACCGGGTGTCCTCCTACAGCTTCATGTGGAACCACGAGGTTCAAACTGTGACAGTGAAGGCCTACAATCACAAGGGGAGCTCGGTTGACAACATCAACATGACGCTGGACAGAACACACAAACGTGAGTGATCTACAACGCTTATGTAAATGATATGTACATCTGCAGCAGTGATGTGAGTTAGATATCAGTAACAGTAAAAAATGGGTCTGAATGTTTCTCTGCATTCGGCTTGTTGTGAGTGTACCATCAAACCCCCCTCCCCACCCCACCTCCCATACCCGTAAAACCACTGCTGTGCCCAATTAATCATGACAGGAACATTTCTGTCAGAACCGCAGTGATTTCGATGTGACATTTGACAGCCATTAGCATGAGTAACTACAAAAGCTCTGTATCTGATTTATTTTACTGAATGCCTCCCGTGTACTGCAGTGGGATGTTCATGGATGTGATGGCTGTCTGTGATTCAGGTAAACTAGCAGCTGGGAGAATGTGTTTTGAATGCTGAGGTGACTTCTCTGAATATCTTCCCCGTCTTATCATCAGTTACCTGCAGGCTGAAGCCTATGATTCACATCATTTCATACGGAACTAACGTTGAGCGCCAGTTTCTTGAAACACACGAGACATGAGAAAATAATAATTGTTTGTCTCTTTCAGGTCCTTGTGTGCGCTCGTTCCGTGTGCTGGTTATCAACGGCAGCTGCGTTAATCTCCACTGGAGACTCGTGGACGACGGCGTTGTGCCTCTGTTCATGCTGATCCAGTGGTCCCACCACACTGATCATCACAAGGACCAGGGCGGAGTCGCGTGGGCCAGAGTACCTTACACGGAGCATGCTGTTTATCTGAAAGGTAATTCAGATAGAACATGACATAATGGTGACGTGTTGGTTCAGCTGCAGTCGCCATGGCAGCCTCTAACATCATGTATGATCTCAGGTCACTTCTTCGGCACTGAGGAGTACAGGTTTTATTTGTACCCTGTGTTTGCTGACGGGGAAGGGGAGCCAGTCTACGCCACAGGGAAAGGTAGCACCATTTGTATCTGTACCACATTCATCAGCAGAGGATCTGACGCCTGGTTTTAGCGGTTCTCAACTTCAGTTTACGGTTTCCAGCCATGACAGCCGCCAGAGGAGACCGCACAGCCAACACGCTGATGATGATCGTCTTCTTACTCTCCGCCATCCTGTTTGTCACCCTGGTCGTCTCCCAAAACCAGTAAGATTTCAAATCTATACAAGTACATATTTGCATGGAAGAAATGTTAAAGTTTTACTATTGTTGCTTTAGACCAGCTCGACCTGAAAAAACACACAGTACACACTACTAAGAGTAGTATCAATACTGGACTCTTATCAGGTTCGTGACAGGTCACAAACTCGTAATTAAACTGAAGGGATGTCGCTCGCATTTTGTTTGTAGGATGAAAAGGTTTGTGTGGAAGGATGTGCCCAACCCCAACAAATGCTCCTGGGCCAAAGGAGTAGACTTCAAAAAGGTACACACTTTATAGAAGCGCTGAGGTTCTGTTCTTCAGTGTGAATCCACTCAATTACATGCACGTTAGACTAGACATTGATCTGGTCTCTCTCCAGGCTGACACCATCGACCACCTCTTTCAGCCCCCCGAGGGTCTGCCAGCCTGGCCGCTGCTGCTCCCCTCCGAGAACATTTCCAAAGTCGCCATCGTGGAGAAAAACGACCTCATAGCATTTCCTGCATTCCAAACCCCACTTGTGTCCAAACCATCTGACCCAGCCTCTGCTTTGACCAGCACCCATCACCCAGGGTTCAGCTGTGAAGTCAGCCAAACCTGGTCCATGGACACCGAGACGCTGCAGGGTGGCGCTCCCGCCTCACCTCTTCATATTGATGCTTTTACGACTTCCAACCAGACGTTAGATGTGTTACAACATGTCGCTGCCTCAGGAGATCAGTGTCCAGGCACGAATGAAGACTCCGCCCAGTCTTCGGTCACGTACACCTCTGTGATGCTCAGTGGTCCCCAGTCGGAGCAGCAGCCCCTTCCTCACCAGTACAAGGATGGGAGCGGCAGCAGCTCCGGTGACGAGGGCAACTTCTCGGCTAACAACTCAGAGACTTCTGGATCGCTCGCCGGCGGTCTGTTAGACCTGGAGAGCTGCAGAGACAGAGAGACGTACGACTCACGGCGCTCCTGCTCCTACAGCTCGGAATTTTCAGAAACTTCAAAACCAGAAGATGAAGCGACAGAGTGGAAGGACTTGTACTATCTCAACATGGACCACCCGCCAGAGGATGATCAGAGCAAGGAGGGAGTGAAGCAGGAAGAGGAGGAGGGACAAAGTGAGCTGTTGAGCCGGGAGACTTTGGAACAGAGCGAGCTGCCACCGTACCGTCCTCAGTTTAGAACTGCTCTCCACACAAGACAAGTAACAGATTAACTGCACTTTTATTCCATGTGCATTTAAAGTAAACTGAGTGACATTAATTGTGCATTGTGTTGTGAACTGCCTAGGCCTGATACGCACCCGTACAAACATAGCAAGGTGAGACGCTGTAAAAATGCCAGTAATCGTCGGCTCAATATGCTTCAATGTTGCTACTGCGTCGAATGGGGACAAATCAAGCGCCGTTGTTTGGCATTAACTTAGTATTGCTTTGATACACAAACCCCAAGCAAAC
Organism: Aeoliscus strigatus; assembly: GCA_901007665.1. Classification (NCBI taxonomy): domain Eukaryota; kingdom Metazoa; phylum Chordata; class Actinopteri; order Syngnathiformes; family Centriscidae; genus Aeoliscus; species Aeoliscus strigatus. Next base: position 82,504 of record CAAKHB010007663.1, read on the forward strand.
AGCCTCTGTACAATTGTGCAATTTTGCCTTCTGATGATACTGAGAGGAAAAATAGCTCTCGTGTTTTTTTACTGGAGCTTCAGCAGGAAACAAGGGAGTAATACAGAGAGCAGATGTGGGGGAGTGACAGCTTTCATTTCCTTCCTTCCTTCCCTCCAAAATTGTTTTCTTCAGTTCTCTAATGAATGCATTCAAACATTTTCACACATAAAAAACAGAAGGGCTCACTTTGTTGTCTGCTTCAACAACTGCGTCTTTGTTGGCCAACCTCCTGGCTGGAGAGAAGGACGCATGAAGAAGTCGTAAACGCACCGAAAGCCTCATTGTTTGTACATTGTCTTCATGTAAAAAGCACATCTGGGCTGCGTTTGAAGAGACAGTATCTTAATGTGACTAACAATGGTGGCACCTGCTGGTGAAACCTTCTATCTACAGGTGGAACAAACACTCATCAACTTAAAGAATGTCTTTTGGTACTTTGTGCTGACATGTATTTAATTAATGTGATATGGTTTTATGTGTGCTCATTGTACTCATGGTGTAAAAAACATACAAAAGAATGTAAATATGTATAAGGAAGCAGAGCAAATTACAGTTAAATTACAATATTGAGACATGAGTGAACAACAGTCATGGTATATTGATATATTTTGTCTATTTGTCTTGGTGAAAATAAAAAGTATTTATTGTTAAGTGTGTATGTTTGTTCACCAACAGGGCCCGATCATTAATGTCAGCTCCAGTGAGACAATAAAATACATTCTCAGGAGTGGAATGCTGCAAGTTTGAGCATCGAGCTGAAGCATTGAAACCTAGTTTAACACCAATATACACCGAGGCCGAATACTTCTCAAGCTCAGAATTGGGCCTGTTGTCTCTTGAGGAGGAAACTCCCCCTCCAGAGTCTCCTGTCTGTGACGGCCACAGTGCTCCAGAGTCACACCAACAAGAGCTTGTCGGAGCGTTTGTGTCGACATCTGTATGAAATGTGCGATTCAAATCAGTGTGACTTGACTCCTATTTGGAGGGGTGGGGTGAAGAGGACAGGTGGCACAAACCCAACAGATAACTAATAAAACACAAGCTGCAGCCAACAAAATTATGTACAAAGTACATATTTAGGGCATTTAAGAAAGATTTAAATCACTTAAACCACGATGTAAAAAAATCCACTAGGTGGCAATAAAGGGATGTTTATGGAATTAAAGACTGTGTCTTGCCTGCTGCCTCACAACATCATATCCAAACAGCTGCAGCGTTAAGCGTGAAGTAAAAATTCACCAGAAACTGTAACTCCGCCGTAGACCCAGTGTCAACCAGATGTATATGCACGTCTCCACCACAGGGAGGCAGGAAAGCACCACTGACACAAACTTGAGGGTTTGTTATTCAGGCTCTGAAGGATGCTCAGTTTATCCACCATAGATGGACATGATGATGAGAGAGCTCCTGGCTTTGGCAAAGAGTTCCGAAATCACAGATGTCACATGTCCCGGCAGGAAGAGGGGAAAAGCCCAAAAGACCAACTGTCAGGATGAATATCAGAACTACTGTGACTTCACAGGTCGGGTACATGCTAATGTAGACAAAACACCGTCAGATTAATAAATACAAATATTCAAAGCAGGGATTCGTCTCGTCAAGAGACCTACAGTACATCCCAACACTCCCAGCAGAGGAACACACCACTTGCTCTCTGCTCCGAAAACCTTAAGGTTAACTAGAGGTCGCGAGATAAGACGGCCTGCACATGTGAAAGATCTTTGCTTCTCTGTTTGCTTCTCTGCTGATCTCTTAATTGTGACAGTGACCTCCATTAAAAATAACAATAATACTAAATATATACAATAATACAATATAATACAATAATAAAAAAAAAAACTCTACAGAGGTCTAGGAAACAATCGTGACATATAGTAATTTTGCTCCTAAGGTGGGGCTTTTGCTCATTGGGGTGAAAACAGAAAAATCTGATTATGATTAAAGGATTAAAATACTCTTTCTCTCTAATATGAGCTACTGAATGTTTGGGGTACAAATTAGTTTATCCCAATCTTTGGGAAAAAGCTTTGGAAACAAGAATCGGTGCAAAATTATGACATACTGGCACAAAATCATATTTTCAGGAATACATTTCTCCCCTGAACGGAAGGATATTAAATCACTACTGAATGACTCAAATAAGATTCAAATGTAAATCTCGTTTTTGTCCAAACCACCATGGATATAGATGCTAACACTGATGTTTCTCAGTTCCATTTTTTGATAAATTATGATAGAGTGTTAGTTTAATAGCAATGCCAAGATTGTGTCGGATGAAATTTAGACCTGATGGCGCAAAATGTGAGGATTAGCATCATATGATCAATCCTGAAAGGGGACAAGTGGGTCTGTACCAAATGTCACAGCAAAGCTTCCGATAGCTGCTGAGACGTCCCAGAGGCGTCTTCAAGAACAACAACCTGCCCGTGCAATCTGATTCATTGTACAGCCGCTGCATTCTGCAAACGACTGGTCTGTATCACGTCACCTTTCACGTTACACCTTTGGTCCACAGATGACACTGATTCTTGCAAATTGAAGAGGATACATTTTGCAAACAAACGTTGTTACGGCCCTTGAAGGATGAAAAAAAACAACAACACATCAGTCAGGAAGTTTAATCCTTCAATTACTGGAATTAAATTCCAAATATTAATTACCTCAGTCACTCTTTCTCAATATATAAAGGATTTCTACACACCGGAGCAGCTGGACTCAAATGACTTTGGACGTAATGTTTGTTTGTCAAATACTTTTGACATTTATTTGTGCAAAAATGATTTGGTGTCACATCCAGTCGTCCGTGAAGTGACAAATTGACCTGCGAACCCCAAAAAGTGTGTGCTCTGCTCTTCATGCTCTGGCTGCTGCCATCAACCCTGTTAATGGGAATCAGGGGAAAGATTTAGCAGCTTGACATTGTAAATCCCTCATTGATCGCCTGACATTAATTCGTGCAGCAATCACGCCGGGCTTTAGCTACTGATGTTTATCCACGTTGGCTTTGAGGGCCTTAACATTTGGGGTAAAGGTCAGATTGTGGCAAGTTCACGACCAAACTTCACAGGCTCAAAGGAAATGAGAGAAAACCTGCTTTGCTCTGTGAACGCTGCTTTGGCCATGTTCCCTTTTTCAGTAAACAGAGAGCTTTGGTTGCCTGGCACCGCAGCAGTGCACGTTGGAGAGATTGTGGCTCGCTGGGAATGTAAAGCCTCTCTCTCCCTGTAATCTGTAATCTTAGCTGCAGCTCAGTTGCGGGGAGATCAACGGCCACAACATTCAAGAGCAAAGACAAAAACACAAGAGAGGAAATAACGGAAAACATTGGAGAAGAATCCTGGCAATAACCCACAGGTGGACCAGGGCTGAGTTACTGAGCTCAGATATTTGTTTTGGTTCCCCCTCAAGGCCCTCAAGGCACAGCTGAGGTGTCTGGAAGAATTTGACAGGACTGCATGTGGCTCTCTCACCCCCCTTTCTCTCAGAGAGGGTTGTAAATATACAAACGACTGTTTCATGATCGATTTCATCTGATGTCCAGTGGCGTGTGCGACTCTGATGGACACAGTTGTAGAAGTCTCATACGATAAAATGTGTTTTTTTTGTTGGTGGTTTTATTACACGCACCTCATGAAAATGAGCCCTGGACTTTCATCCAACTTCGAAATATGTGTCAACCAAAGAGCCAGAGGTGGTTTGGATCCTGAGTCAGGGTGTGTGGGAACGTTGCTTCTGTCCACCAATACAAGTATTTGTAGTATCTGTCATACTGGTGGTATTGGATATACATGACGGGAGGTTTAATTAAATAAACAAATTCACTAGTTCATATTAGAGTAAATCTGGCAAATATTGTTTTGTCAACATGAGTTAATTGGGAATACAGTTTTGGGGAAATTGAAGCAGTAAACTGATGTAATATTGGTATAATTCATTGTGAAATTTTACTTTTTTCTGCACTTTTATCTCTGGGCTATTTAAATTTGATAGGAACAAACAAACAAGCTCTGAGCTGAGAGACACGGATTTGACACCATTGATATATGTGATTACAGAGAACCATTAACCCACATATTCCACTAGTAGACTTGTTTGTAGGACCAAACGTGAGATGCACTTCTTTGAAAAAAGGACCTGGGGCCGTATTTTTCACCCGGTCTTGTCTGCTGTAAGTGGGTCGGATGGAAAAAAAAAAAAAAAAAAAAAATCCGTCAGCGCGTATGTCACAAAGCATGCTTGTCTCTGGCTAACAGGGTGAGAGAGGGGCAGCTGAATGGCCCCCATTCACCGGGACACTCAACGGAAGCCTAATTGGTTTGGGGTCCGCTGCCGGCATGTGGCAAAGCGACGCTCCGGGCTTCTGGGCTCTTGTTCCACATTTTCTGACTTGAAATATCCCTTTGATCTGACAATGAGCTAAAGAAGTGAAGCAGGTAGCCAGCAGGGTTGTCTTCCTTTTAACATGTGCAGCAGTTGTAAACACACATTTTTCACACTTCATTTGATGACCAGATTAAGTCGGCACTGAGAACATGACACACACAGACGGGATGAAGTCAAGTGCAGTTATGAAGCAATGTGACTCCAGCTATGGACCCATTGCCTACGAACCAGAGGGAGGAAATGAAAATGTGTGAGACATTTCTATAAGCCGTGTCAGCAGCAGCGCACAGGACCATCGCTTCATTACTGAAAAGGCTCCATCTGTCCACGACTCCCCGGAGACCTGGATGTGCCAGCAATTTCATTGTGGTCATGAATTCACACCCTGGATGAAAACAATCTACCCACTGCTGCTGCTGTTGCATTCATTCATTGCAGTCATTCAGAAATCGATGTTGATTGACTTCCTGTCTGCCTTATTTGGTCATTTTATGGCGTTAGGGGAGAAGCTTATTCACCTAAATGTCCAAAACCTTTCTGCTGAGAGCCAGCTAGACAAAGACAAAACTCGCTTTGGAGAAAACCCCACAATGTAAGAATAGGTTCACTTGATAGTCGTGTATGCAACTTAAGCATTTAAAGAAAAACGAATTAAACTACAATAATACAATATGGAAATACAGACAAAAGAGACTGTTAAATAAAAAACATGTCTCAGATGGGTCAAGTTGGATGGACACAGAACTGTCACAAAGGGGCTCTGAATCTGTCTTCACTGGTCTGTTTTCATTCAAAGAAATACTGAGACCTTGAACAGAATAAGAAGGACTCTGATGGGGGATTACTTGATCGATACTCCATCTCGTCTCCAAACAAACCAACGTGATGATTCCCTGAGCTGAGCTGAGCTGTCAGGTTTACAACTCTTTCCTGGACACAACACACCAGCTGTCAGTGACAACACGCTTCGCTGAAGAAAAATAACACGCTCATGTATGTATTCATGTATATATTCATAATATATTGACTGAAGTAAAGAAACGCAGCTGAGCTTAGTAAGGTATGAGGTGTGTTAGTGTGGTCAGTGGTGTCCATGTGGGTGTGGGGAGTATGGAGTGTGTGGTGTTGTGTTGTGTGTGGAGATGAACTAAACTAAAAGGCAAACAAAAGATACGGCTGCTGGCAAAGACCCAGGTCGGTCGGGTTGCGGTGTCAATCGGCCACAATCACAATCAGTGTCAGACGATCACCTCGACAGGAAGCAGCAACCATGCTTAGGTCTGATAGCCACCTAGCAGGGACTCATGTTCCAGGGTCGGTGTGTCAGACTGCAGGACTCAGACTCACATCTCGTTTCAGGTTTATTGAACGTTTCGATCCATGTTGATCTTCAACGGGTCAGACATGCTCATCCTATGCCCACACCCATATATACGTAGATACCCACATCTATTTGCTCAGAACTGACGACGTGGACAACATGATGAGATGTGACTTGGAGCAGTGAGCAGCACTTTCCTTGGTGCTTTCGACAGCCCAGCACCCACTGCTGATGCGTGTATCTCCTCTTCCTTCGACTGCTCTAATACAAAACAGCTGTCTTGGTCTCCAACTTGTTATGCCGTCACCATAAAACCGTCATGTAACTATTGGAAACCATCAACTATTCCCAAAAGCCTCTGCCGACCCTGACCCACGTCGGATTACGTCACTTGGTGGGAACACCACGGCCTAGTTCTGCCCCTTTTGTTTGTTTCCCCCGGCGTCCCATAGAGCCCATGGACCAATGGATAAAAACACTCAACAGTAGCAACCAGCTCTCGGGATGCTTGTGCAAATTCCATCGTCTGGGAACATCCAACGGATCCACGCTGTTGTAGAGGGAGGAAGGCAAGATGTGACATGAGGCCAAGGAAAAAGAAAAACAAACTGCTTCAGTGTTAAGTTTTGCAAACATCTACCAGGATTTGACAATAAATCAGAAGCCTGTATCGTCAATTTTTTTCACATTTTCAATCTGCCCATCCCTGAAAATGCGAATCCCTCCGTGCTGTTGGGGAAGTCAGGTCCAACGATAACACTTGAGCATGAAGACGTCCCGGACCACGTATTTCCTCGCGCACCGCATTGCGGGTGAGGAGAGTCTGTGGTGTTTTTCTTTCCAGATTTGTAAAACTGTTTTGAATTGTTGCTGTCATGAGACGGAGGCCCACTCACGGAAATTAGTGGAACGCTGCGTCTGGAGTCTGTGTCTCATTACGAACGTTATCTTTAACCTGACTCGACCGCTGACAGAAATAATGCAGCGATAAACACACACGTCTTCTCTGGATTTGAGCTGACAAGAACACATGTTAGCAGCAAATGTTTTTTGTTCATGGGGGATTTTGTGGCAACTTGAAACCTTTATATCAACTAAACTTTTATATTTGTTCAGTTCTAAACGGGCTCCTGTGTACAGAATTATTTTTGGACACAGTTTCTGTAGAAAGAAGTTTACGTCACAATAAAGGCTGGATGATTGTCACCACGATAATCAACATTATTTTGTTTCCTAAACGGCAGACTATTACTTTAATTTTTTCTCTCCAGGGTTCCACACCAAGTCTCCTCTCTCCCACTAGGTCACTGTGCTTTTGCAACCTCCCCACATTGTTTGTGTGCACTCCACACATCTACCAACCTAATGTGGAAAAAGCAGGCTCAAGTGGAAATAAAAAAATCATAAAAACAGCCCTTGTCAGGAGCTTTAAAATGAACACAAGTTGATGCTGTGGCATTTTAGCCGATTAATTTGCACGTCAAACATGTGCTGCACATGGGTCTGCTCAGGATCAGCGGGTTCTCGTTGGTTGTAAAAGGAAGAGTGTTTGCTGACACAGACGGCAACACCCACCACAGACTCTGCTTCAATTAGTGGAGCTCTGTGCTCCACAGAAAGACAAAGCTACTGTCCTGGACAGTGGAAATCAATAACCGACAAACAGCATTTGGTCGAATGTTTTGTTTTGAGTGTACACTTTGTAAGAGATGAACAGATACACCAGCAGTTTGAGACTCATGAATAGACATGAGACGTGTGCTGAAGACATTTCAAAGGTGACTGGGTGATGGTGGCCTCCCATGGTGCAACAAACAACAGACCTAGGCAACAGGGTGTTTGGTTAAGTTGTGTTGGAGAATGTGCAGACAAACAGGAGCACATTATTCCTGATAAAGCATCATTAGTTGGAGCGGGCAGACCACACTTCAGCCCTAATCCACATCTGAACCTCAGCAGCAGGGCGTTCATGCTTTCACCCTTTCACACTGTCACCTCACTGTTTGAACAGCAGCAACAACAACAGGCCCACAGATCTGTGGGCCGGTCCCGGAGAGAAGGTTTAGTCCTGAGATAAGGGGACATTGCTCATCTTTAGATCCTATTTTCTTGTAAACTGACAGAAATCAATGTTTTTAAGATTTCATGTCATATTTCCATGTACACTGGTAAAAAAAAAAAAAAGGTGATCAGTAACTCTGAAATTAGGAAATGCATTTTCCTCATTTCAGGATTAACAAAAACAGGATTTTCACTAATCCTGCTTCCTGGAAAAGACCCCTGATCCTGATGACTGACGGCTTGGAAACATTCGACTGATCATTAACATTTGCACATTCATGTTTATGTAATCCTGGCCCTCATATTGCATTGATCGATCCCTAAACCACAAACATACCGTGGACTATAATAAGAAGTCATAAGGCGTCAGTTTATTGTGACATTTTGTCTGCTTAGGTCTCACAAAAAACTCTAAACCAACATGACCAAAACCTCTAAAACAGCAAAGACAAATCCACACAACAAACCACTAAACAAACACCCAGAAATCCAAAACACATTTGGCAAAACACAGCTCTGCACAAAAGTTGGTATGAGCTCACCTGGATCCTGCGACGTCCTCTGCTGACCGATTGCTCGTTAGCTGCAGGTGGTGCAGGCAGATGGAGCAGCAACCGGAAAACATCCGCAGCTCATCTTAAATAACTAGGTTTAACAAAACCAAACACCTTTTTCTAGCCTAAGTCAAACTCACAAGCAGTTTGTTCCACCACAAAGTATAAGATGAGAACATTTACATGCTCAAACATCAGAAATAAGCCAGGAACGACCGACTTATGTCTAATATTGTCTAAAAACATAAAGTCATTTTTTATCTATTGTATGTAAATTGTATCTGACAAATATCTCACGTGATATTAAGGTTTAGATTTAAGCCTGATTCCAACACGTAAGTAACTGCACAATAGAAGAAAAAAAAAAAAAAGACAAATGTGGACATGAAAAAAACAGCAGACGAAGTCATCTTTCCTGTGCACATTGTTGGTGTTTCCTACCAGAAGGGACACTCCGTCTCTGTCCATCATGCAGTGTAACTCCCTGTCCTTAGTGGTATATGGATGGCCACTGAGTGCTTTGACTGCTTTGTGTGAGCGATGGGGCCGAGTATTGATCAGGAATCTACTTAAGAGATCAGGAGAGAAGAAGGAACAGCTTCTGGTTAGAGATGGCTACAGAGGGGTTTGGTTCTTAACCAACACCATGTTGTTGAACAACCCAGAAGGATCACACACACACACACACAAGCATTTAAAATATCTTTATTCATTGGATAGGCTTGTATAATTTACATAGTTTGCATGATATTATTTGACACGTTTATTCCATTGTTTATTTGTTGAATATTTCCACACAGAAAAATAACACTCACTTTTCTCAATCACTGCATAACAAGTTTAAACAAAGATAAATTCATTATACCGTGAAAAAACAGAAACTTTAATGGATTAAGCGAGATATCGATTAGCCTGAATCCTGTGAGCGGATGTCGATCTCAGTGGTTTTTAGATTTCACTCTGCTCAGCTTTTTAGTGGCCTAAGTTGGGATTTGGACCCAGTTCTCAGAGCTCAGTGGGGTTTATTTCAATTCACTTCCACACGCACACGCACACACACACACACACACACACACACACACACACACACACACACACACACACACACACACACAAGAGTTACTGGCTCTCTTGAAGGAGTTTTCTGGGATATATTGTGCTTTTAAGTGAGCATCTGTGAATGACGGAGGAAGAA